>CABFOV010000858.1:54754-97048 GCA_902141375.1 Timema poppense
TAATAATCAATCAATCAATCAATCAATCATTGTTTATTTAGGATTTAAAAGAAAAATTACATAGATTAGTTTTTGATACAATCCCGAAGTACCTAAAGGTACATCTTCAGGTTTTGTAGTTAAGTAATATTTAACAATGGTAAAAATTATAATAATAATAAAAATTATAATAATAATAAAATAATTAAAAAACAAAAAGATTTACACATATAACATTTACACTCAAAAATATTTACATTGTTGTTTGAAGCATGCCTTGAAGTATCCAGTCTTTAATTTTATTTTTCGCTATATTTATTTCAGGGATTTCTCTAAGTGTTGGTGGTAGCAAATTAAACAATTTGGGAATGGTACATCTCAGTTCCTGTTTACCATAATGATTAGAGTATTTGCCGATTTTATACGCTTCTTTGTTAGAAATTGAGCGGGTGTTAATGGAATGGGTTTTTATTTGCTTGTATTTATCGGAATTGTAATATCCTATCAAGAGGTTGTACTCATATAGTTGATTAAGAAGTAGAATTTTATGTTGAATGTATATCTGTTTGTTAGCATTTTTGGTACCAAATATAATTTTCAAGATCTTTTCTTGTAAATGCAATAATAATAATAATAATAATAATAATAATAATAATAATAATAATAATAATAACAATAACAATAATAGTGATAGTAGTAATAATAATAATAATAATAATAATAATAATAATAATAATAATAATAATAATAGTAATAAAAAAATTAAAAAAATCATAATAAAAATAATAATAATAATAGTAATAATAATAATAATAATAACAATAACAACAACAACAACAATACAATTGTGTTATTATTCAATACTAAATAAAGTGATTTATATCAGTAACAATTATACACTTTTAACTTTTACTATAATACACAATATTTGACAGCCCAAACTTCAAATTGATTGCCATAGTGTGTATAGAGTTTGTATAATTTGCTAAGTTTGAATGTAAAAGTTGTCCATCTGTTTCGAGTGGGTGAGATCTGGCAACTGCGTGCTCTATAAGACCTGTACTGCAGAGTAAGAGTGGAACGGACTATAGTAAGAAGAGAGCAGCAGGGGGAGTTGTTCTATAAGTGGGTTATAATTTTGTTATGGAGAAAAGAAGAGCCTTTGAAGTGTAAGAAGTGCTGTATGGGGCGTACTTTGAAACACACTAACATATGCAAAAGAAACATGTGCAGTGAATGTAAGAGAGAGACTAGGAAAGTGGAGGCCATGAGAATGAAGTTTGGGAACATATTAGCTATCAGGAGGGAAAACAGGATTAGGAATAAAGTTATCCAGAAAAAAGTGGGAATACAGGGAGTACATTAGCTCATATAGGAGGCAAGGTTGAAATGGTATGTTCATGTAATGAGGCTGGAAAAGGTGAGGATACCAAGAAAAGATGGAAGGAGCATATAATACCAAAAAAACGTGCAAGGAAGAGGAGAAGAATGGTAAATGGATAAAGGAATATGGAGGCATAATAATTAAATTGGCCCGGTTACAGACACTAAACAGTTGATAATGATGATAATAAAGTAGAGGAAAGGTGGATGGAAACATATAAAAGGAAACAAAATATGCCGTTTACAATGAAAAGAAGAAGACAGTTCACACTTTATATGGCTGCCACTCGACAAAAAAGTAATGGCTACTTCTTGAAGAAAATTGATCCTTAACACCCAATCTTCCAACCTAGGTTTCATTCTACCGGACCTCATCAGGAGGGTATGAGAAATGCATAAAGCAACTATCACATTCACTAAGGAGCATAACTTAAATAATATACACTGTTACAGAAACATAAATAAAATAATTAATAGACAATGTTAAAGAAACAATGAATTTTTTTAGCACCGTGTCCTATTGCCCGTTCAGGTTATACACCTATGTACTAATTATGCGAATAGTTTTAGGGACTAGGAGGGTGATATTGAGAGGAAATTTACCCCCATTTGCAAAAGAGAGAGCGGAGAACTTTTTTTTCTTTCTAAACCACCCTCAGTACACACGACTGAGATTTGAACCTCGATCTCGTCATCAGCAGTCTAGTCTACTGAGTGCCTTAGACCATTTGGTCACCAAAGCGGGTAATGGAAAATTAATACCATGGTTTTCCAAAGAGCATAACAGTTAACTGGGCTATATCACCAGTTTACTGATCTATATCACCAGATTACCAAGCTGTATCGCCAGTTTACTTAGCTATGTCACCAGTCCATTGAGCTATATCACCATAAATGGTTTCATTTAATTATTCTGTTGCTCCTAGGTGGGAACTAGTTTTCCCCTTAATTTTTAGTTATGTAATTGCAATTCTGATAAATCTCCTTTAAGAAGATCTTTGTTTTTGTGTTCGTTTATTTTAAAGAGGTTTTTAGTTTGTTTTATCAGTATATGCGGGATTTTGGGATTGGAAAATATCATTTAGGGTAATAATCTTACTAAAAAATACAACAAATTTTGATTTTATGACATTAAGAAAACTTTCATTTATTAGTATAGGAAATGTTGAGGCCTTTATGTCATCCAAATTGGAATCAATTTCTATGTTATGTCCGCCATCTTGGATTTCTTTTTAATATAAATGCTCCATTGCGCATACATACAAAATTTCATCTATCTAGGACTTAATTTGTACATTTTGTGCACCATTTTGGATTCACTATCTTGGATTTTTCTCATGAAGCTGTACTTCATAGTATCATTACCAAATTTAAGCTCTCCAAAACTCAGTTTGTATGTATGCCATTTTGGATCCACCATCTTGAATTTTTCATAGTTTAGGATGTGTTACACAAAGATGAAACTTTCTGTAACATCCACATCAGATGTAAGCTCTCTAAGACTTAATTTGAATGTTTCATTCGCTATTTTAGATCTGCAATTTCAAATTTTTCTAATAAAAAACACATGCCCCATAGCATCCATATCAAATGTAAACTCTGTAAGGCAATGTGGTCCAACTGAAGGCCAGCGGGCTGAATCTGGCACACGCTCATTGAAAATGTGGCCCTCACAGTATCCCGAGAGAAAATTATAGGGAAACCCTAAGTGGTGAATGTGAAGTTAGTCAAATAACTACCAATTCAAATAAAATTATTAACTTTAAATTATCATGATTGTATTTTACTATGCATTTATTTGATTAATAAAAACATATATAAGTATTTACTTAAGATGCTAAGTTATTTTGTGAAAGTGTGTGTGCATGCATATTTCCTAAGACATTTTTGACAGTAAAATTTGAAAGATTATACTGACCAAAAATACCATTTATATATAATTATTGCGAGTGATTGTTTATTAAATGTTGTTTGTAGGCCTATATTAAGTTGGTGAAGGTTACTAAATATATTTTCGGCCAGCGGTGCAAACAGATAATCAGATTTGGACCTTGGGATTAAAAACGTTGGACCACCCTGTTCTAGGCAGTGGTCACCAAATGGCGGACCACAGATATATTTAAGGAACTTGACGAGATAGCGATAAACAGAAGAAATGATGATTTTGGGTGGTGGTCGGAGGGTAGTAGATATGGAAGGACAGCAATAATAAATAAGTAAAATTACCAAACAGAAAGAAAATCACGTTTTTGAATTAGTATTGTCCTATGGGGCTTGAACTTGAGTCACTGTTAAAGTTTTGCCGGACAGTGTAATTAAAATATGTCGAGTTTTTAAAAATGGAGCTCCATTAAAAATAATTGGGAACCCTTGTTCTAGGGCATTGGGAAGTGGAAGGACATAGAGACACCATGTGAATAGTTATGACAATCTTCACAAAATAACCAGCCAAGTAGCTGCTACAAAAAAATGTGACATTCACAAGGTCATTGTGTTCATCCTTGTTTTGAGAATAGATAAGGTTACCAACAAAAATATAATTATTTTCAGAAAATTATTTGTGTGTGTATACATTGATAAGGATATTTTGTTTAACTTTTGTTTGGAAATGAGGGAAAACATTTTTCAATTTGCTAATGAAAAACTACTTGTATCTCTTTTGCACAAATGTCTGTAGTCAAACAATGCTTAAATCCAAGACTTCTACTACTACCAAACTAACACAAATTTCTATGATAGTTACATGTTTTATGAATAGTTGACATGATAGTGCAGGTTTTTTTCACCATGTCTTACTACCTTTTCAGATTAAACAAATATATGATCTTTGGTTATGGATCTCTTCTATTTATTTGTAATGCTATGTATAGGTCTATGAGTGAATAATTGAATAAGTTGTGGACTCACCGGTTGAGCCAACTGCAAGTTACCAATGTGTGTGCTAACTTCCGATGTCCTCAAGAGACCAATCTGTTGGGACCAAACAAAACATATTAGACTGAATTGAATAAAAATATACAAAACTAATTCAAAAAAATAAATTGTTGTTATGGATATTAGTTGAGTCCCAAAATTAAATTCATTTGATTACACGTTTTAAAAAATATTATAGAACCACTGATGGTCTAATCTTAGGAAAACATAAAATGAAGAGTGAGAGGAACTGCTCCCCAATTTATCCTGAGATAGAGAGGGTGGAAATCACTTTGTGAAAAACACATCTTTTCAATGCAACAAACTTGTAAGCCAAATTTATTAATAGCTTGAGCCATTTATTCAGTTCAAGTGTTTTGTTGAGTCTTTTGTGATATCTCGCTAACATTTAAACAAGATCCGCACATTCAGGACCTTGTCTACTAAGGATCAGATTGAATGAATGTTCCTCCAATGAAACAAACCCGTTAGGAATTTTTGAGGGTAGAAAGGAAGTGTGTTAGTGCTACCAAACTCGGGCAGAAGCAAGAAAAAATAAAATAGAGAGAGAGAGCGAGAGTAAGGTGGGAGCAGAGCTGGCCACTCACATCAAACTCGACGTTTTGTTGCTCTGACTTGCACTCGACTTTCTTCTCGGCCTCTAGGATGCGCTCTACCGGCATGTCAGCGTGGAGGCTGCTGGTGGACTCGACTTCGTTCTGGTCACGCTCCTTAGTGCGCTGACGCTCCTCCTGGTGACATACAGTCAACACAGTCTCGTTACTCTACCGGACAAACCAACAACAAGCAGCATGACACACACCGCGCACACATTCTCACCAAACATTTGTATAGCAATGCTATTTTTATTAACTAATACAACCAACAAAAGGTTGTTAGCAGCTTAAATTAAGAATAAATGGCAGGGTTATAAGTGATTAGGAAGCTTGACTCTATTTGAGCCTGTGGTTTTGAATTGCTTCAAACTAAATACTTATGAAATTTATTTAGAGTTAGTGTTCTGTTAGGTTACATAGAAGTGTGTGAAAGTTCAAATACTTTGACTTAAATTGCAAAAAATTTCGGCTTCCACCATTATTATAAAGCTTGGGGGGATGCGGGGGAGGGGGGAGATAAATTGCGCTAATTGAATAATATATTGTAAAAGTAATAAAGACTATCAATTTTTGAAGAAATTTGTTTGCTTTTTGCAATATATATTATACTTAAAATTTCTAAAGTTATGTAAATATAAAACTATGTTCATATTATATTAAAAATTTGATTTGACCTTAGAAATATTTCATGTTTGATTTGACTTCGCTTCGAATTTAAAAAGTGGACATTGCATACCCCTATAGTTTAAGGAGCTGATAGTCAATACTGTGTAAAAAAATTTTAGAAAAAAGAATAAATTTGAACAAATGCTATGCTGTATTGTATTCACCTTGAAGGAGTTACAGGCACCCTTGCCATACAAGCAATACCACTTAATAATGTTATGAATAAACACCATATTGGATATAAAACAAATGTGAATTATTTTACGATTAGGGGTTGTTCATGTATTACATAAGCACATTTTTGGCTATTTTAGACACCCCCTTTGTAAGCAAAGATAAGCAAATGTTTGACCAACCCCCCTCCTTCTGTTACTTATGTTAAGTTTGTTGAATTTTTTTTTTTGTAATATGTTTGGAGGAATAGCCATTATTTTTTATGCAATGCATAAATTGCTGGTAGTTATTAATGTAGAAGCGAAAATTAATGGTGTGAAATAATTCACAATAAACACTATTGTAAAATGAATTTAAATGTACTATACTACACAGGTAATATTAAAAAAGCTAAAAATTATATAAAAAAAAAATTTAATTTACACTTGGTTGAAATATATAAAAAGTATTACAAGGGAATTCATTAATATGATGGTTATAAAAAAAATCTTATCTAATCCTAATCTGATGATCAAACTCCTTGAACCCATGTCCTTTTAATTATTATGTGCCCGTTTGGGGTGGCTGGCTCACTGCGCCATTCTATCTCTGTCTTCTGTGAGCATTGTTCTGAACTCTCCTTCCCTCTTGTCAGCAAAAATAAGCAAAGGTCGACCCCCCCCCATTCAGGTGTTTAAATAATACTTAAAAAAAACCTCACGGCCAAAGTAGAAGGTAAGAAAGATGGCTCCTGCCAAGTTTTAAATTTGAAATGGTGCCATCTAAACAATGTCTTTGAATGTACCTGTACGGCCTCCCTCTTCATGCCCATGGCGAGACACTTCTGGTAGCGACAATACTGACATCTGTTTCGCTGTCTCTTGTCAATGATACAGTTACGGTCCTCACGACAGGCGTATGTCAGATCCTTTCGCACTGTTCGTTTGAAGAAACCTTTGCAGCCTTCACAGCTTGGAACATACGCACACAAGACACACAGTAATGAGAGAGCCCTTTAATTGAATCACTAGATAAGTTTATACAATTCCTGATATTTGACAACATATAATAGTATTAAAAGTTGAATAAACAGTTTTAATTACTTTACGTTAGTAAATAAATTTAGTAACTATTAGCTAACATGCTTCAGTGAACAAATGATCTAAGGCGTCACTCTCATGTTAGACTGGCCTGCTGATGATAGATCAAGGTTTGAATCTAAGGGTGGTTTTCCTAAATAGTTTACCACTCTCCTTCCATGTAAATGCGAGTAAATTACTTCAAAAGTGCTTCCTTCCTCATCCCTACCACATTATAGTAATTATTATAATATGTGTATAACCTGATTAGGTAATAAGACTCGGAGATAAAGAAAGAGTAAATATTATATTCAGGAATAGAGCCCGGATTTTTTGTTATTTAAACCCTTCCAGTTATAAAAGTGAAATGTAGGCAAATCAGATTGTTTGGGAGTGTATTTTCTGTTATAATATTACATATTTTTACATACTTTACTGAATTATACATGTTTTCAAAATTTTAAATAAAATTAAATATTTTGCATTTTTTTAAAAATTCCGGTATTATTTTTACATCTTTCTCAAGGAAAATACTTATAAATGGTGAAGTACCAGTTTTCAGGCTATCTGTACTTTCATAAAGGAATGTATCCCGTGAAGGGATGGCAGTAAACAAAGTCCAAGTCAGGTATGTTGGCTCAACAGAGAGGATTACAGTTTCTGTAACGTAATTTTGTGTATGATGTTTCTCGGGCTGTGAAGGAGAGAGGATGTGTCTCTCATGCGGGAGTGTCAGTTTGTAAGCACAAGTTGGCGAGTAACAATATTTCTTTTATCTGATTAGCTCATACAGGCTAGTATGTCGAGATCAAACCTTTAACCTCAGATCAAAAAAAATAATTCTAGGAAACTGACTTTAAATCTGGAGGGGTAAGACATTCAATGGTTTTCAAAGCGCCAGCAACAATGGTTGATTTTATTGAAAGTTTGAAGTGTTTGTATTATTTCTAAATAATCCCATTTATTTGAAGTGTTAAATTAATAGGAAATGTGATTGGTGTAGATTAAACTAATAATGCAATGCATCTAATTAATTAAATAACTGTACCTCTATATTTAAAAAAGAGTTTTTCCATTACTTCCTTCATAAATATACAACAATAAATTTAAATTTTGTTTCAATAATATAAGTATATATATCATTAACAGAGGTAAAGAAGGTTTATTCGATGTTACATATTTTCACATTATTACATATTTTACTACATATTTTAAATGATTTTGCAACATATTTATGTACAATGTTTTAGGTTAATACCACATACAAATCTGGGTTTTGGTCATGAGCAACTTAAATTGATTAAAATGATAAAAGTTGAAGTTAATAAAACAGGTCTAGATTAAAATTACCAAAGAGCAAAGTTATTATTTACTTAAACACTGTTGCAGTTCACAATAATATTAATGAAAAAAAAATTAGAGTAAAGGAATTTAAAAGTTAAATCATAGTGTTCTGATTGATTGAAATTATTGTTGAAATGTAAACATTTGAAACTTGCTTGTTGACAAAAGTTTTGTTTGTAGTCCTGTTTATACAGTTTGTTTTCATGAGCTAATTGTGAGTCATAGAGAAATCTTATGACAAATTAATTATTGTTCATCATTAGTTTGAAATGTAAGAAAAAATTTAATTTGGGCATTATTATGGTTGCGAAAAACCAGAGTTTGATGATATAGAATATAATTAAAAGTTGTTTACATAATGGTTGGTGGTATATTGCTCTAAAGAAGCACAACAACAAATGTATAATCTAACCATAAACAATCACCAACCTCATAACTTTCACAAATATCACAACATCAAATTTCCTATTTTCTTAAATTTCAGAATGCTAATGACAGTTAATTTGTAAAAAAATATATCTAATTTATTTTAAGTCCTGTTAATAGTAGACCTCTCTAGCTCCATGTTCTTACTACAGTTTCAACATTTCTCTTTGCATTTCAAGCTGAAATATCTCTTATAATTTCTCTTTAGATTTTAAGTAAAGTCAGTTCAGCGTAGGAATTGTTTTCTGAAAGGCCTTTTTCCCTACCAGAAATCTATTATATGGTAGGATATTGGTAGGAAAAAAGACTTTTCAGAGATTAATTTATACCGTGAATGGAGTATAGATGTGTGTCCTTGGTGATCAAGTTAGACAGAAAACAAGTTAATAATATATTCATAAGTTCATCATATTCAAAGAGAATAACAGTTATTCATGCAGTTTAAGCAGTCTTGCAATAAATGTCAAAAAGTTTGAAAATACACCCTAGGTACTTAATCAATTGCTTAGAGTTATAAATAAAATCCCTCGAGATGAGCTCCTAAATAGAAAACCTTTTGGGCTGCCGCCACATCTAAACAAATACCAGAATGAAGAATTATGTTGATACATTCTTCAACCTAGGTTCAAAAAATGTTCCTGCCAAATTTGGTTAAAATTGGATGTATTTGACAGTGATTGCGGAGTAAAGATCTGGACAGGTAGACAAAATTCCAAATAGTTAAGTTAAAACATGACCTCGCTAAGCTCAGCCAATAATCCAAAAGTAGCAAAAGAAGGCTTGGCATACAACTTAGACAACATCCACAAATTTTTATCGACACTCAGGTTTTAAATATCTGCAATTTGGCGAAAATTTTAAACAACACTGGGAAAATTTACCTTTTAAATGTTTGCTATTCATAAAAACAACAAAAATAAACATTGTTTATTGATTTATTAATATTGAGGTAAACTGCAACTGTTTTTTGAGAAATTATAACTTCACTATTTCAAAAAATATTAGCCTAAATTGGTTTAAAAAGTTTTTTTCTTTTTTAGTTATCATTAATTTTAATTGTTCATCACTATTTCGATTATTAAAATTATTTATTAATGTATTACGACAAAGTGTCAATTCGGTATTTCAAATTATTTATAATATATTGTCAAATATAAAGAATTCAAAAATTGTGCCTCGAAAAGAGAAAGAGATGATCTCCAAAATAATTATACAATTAGGTTAATTACTGTTAAGCCCACCATAATGGAATACTAAGATTAAGGGAACTATTTTAACAATATACAGTTACATTTAACTAAACATTAGGAAATGTATATATATTGAAGGCAGCTATTAATTTGAGTAATATAAGTTTTTTATGTTGCCTTAAACACTTTGAAGAAAAATCTAAAAATGGAATTTCTAAGACTGTTGTGAGGGGTGAGTAAAAAAAATGGATAAATTTGCTAAATTTCTAATTTAATGACTTTAGCCATCATGGTCAAATCAGCAATATTGTGTATAAACTCGGTTTGGTCCCCAACAGGGCTTAATGGGGGTTATCATTCTCTTTACAGGCAGATTATTTTATTAAAACCCACCAACTAAAATTATAGTTATCCACATATTAATGCTCAGAGATTTGGGATGAGGAAGGTAAAATTTGAAAGGGAAAGTAACTACATTAGAGTGGAAAACACTTTAAGAAAAGACACCTCAATAAACCAAGATGGAATTCGAACCCCAACCTCTCTGTCACTGGAAAACCGGAAAAGACAAGAATTGTGCCTTTATACTGCATGACCACAGAGTAAGAAATAGTAGAGTTAAAATGATTATGTTCGGTGGGAGTAAAGTGTGGGAGATGTTGCCTGATTCATACATGTGTGAGTTTGTTTACATAGTGTACCATCAGAGAACCACCTTCTGCAGACATGTGTGCCATTCACACTAGCTTACAGCGCCAGTGTTATGAAGCGCAAGTGGGCGACCGTGGGGTCTGTATTTATATGTTAGTGCTTCTCTCCTCTCCCTCCCTCACACTACAGAACAAATTTACAGAATTGGATATCAGCCATCTCATATTGTAGATGCCCCTGTTAAGTGATTTTTTTTATATACAATCATTATTTTCAGGCACTTAAAAACACACATGAAAGCCCTTGCTTATAAATAAAACTTAGAAACACTTGCGTCATATTCATCATAGCTTCATTAAAAGAGCATTACTTGGCCTGGATCCACTAAAGATTACAAATAGATGCACTGGTGCAACTTTGAAACATGTGCCTGGATATGACTTAACTAAAAAGAGCAGGTGCAGTTTGTGAGCGAATGTGTGTCATTTATGTGTGTCCACTCAAAGAGTAGACAAAACCTATAAATCATGTAATTTGGTCAAACTCCGATTCAAGGGAGAAAATCGAAAGTAAATGAGATAAATGATCAAGTTATTCGTTTAATTGGTCAAATAGATTTGACTGTCGATGACAAGGCGATCAGGGTTTGAATCTTGATCCAGTGTATGGGAGTGGTTTTTCCTAATTGGTTTCCCATTTTTTCTCTAGACAAATACCAGCACATTTTCTAGAAATCATATTCCTCATCACTGCTCCATTAGCATAACTAATATGTATGTGTTTAACCTAAACAGGTAGTAAAACGCAGTGGAAAAAACAATAAAAAATTATCAAAATGGGTAGTAAATGAAACATGGCATTGTTAAAATTGTCTAATTATAACGCTTTGTTTTTGTATTGTTAACCTGTTGATTAAGTTTTTACTGTTCATAATATTATAGTATATTATAATTATATTTCATTTGACTATACACAAATTGTTGACTAAGATAGGAATTAAAATAACCAACAACTAGCAAGAACATAATCCGTTGTAGTCTGATGATAACAAATCTCAGGCTTACTTGGTATTGTTGCATTTTACTATAAAAGAGAAGAACAACAAATAAAATTACCAATTGTGAAATATTTCTCAATAACAAAAGAGGTTGTTTTTTTCACTTGATATGACTTGTCTACTTATTTTCTAATATTTTAGTATTGCAAAGAAAACTTTGAGTTAATATTTCATCTTCCTTTACTTAAAGTATTTAACGCAAACTTTCTAAACCAACTGATTATATTAGTACATGCCTTCTAAGCTAGCTTAAATCTAGAACAGATACAACATCCAGCCCCTGGTTGTTAAGTCATCACTGTTAAAGAGGAAACCCACATTTCACCAATTATAAAGTTTTCAGCTTCGGCAGGAATCAAACCTGGGACTCTTAACTCAGTAGACATACACACTACCAATTGAGTTAAGGTGTAAAGCTAATAATATAGTTGTATACTGAATAATGTTGTTTCAACAATACTTACCCTATGTCACTAGGAACTAGAAAGTTCATTTCCACACTTAAAAAAGTATGCCACCTATCCTTATATTGAGCTAGTTCTATCCAGTCCATCTCATTACACCCTATTTCTTTTGGGTATAATGTTATCCTACCATCTGCCATCTTCAGTAGATATTTGAAATAAAGTAGCATCAACTTTGAAAGTAAGTTCTTCACACAGATCGGCTAGATAATATGCAAATGATGATATCACTGTTGTGCTCGCCACCAATTGGTTCCTATTTTTGGTGACTAGAGGAACGTAACTTATAAATAATGTGAATCTTGGGGGACCTCTTTGGTGAAAAGTTGTGCCATTTTTATACTTGCACCAGAGCATCTTTTCAGCCATTAATGAACTATAGCCATGATTTTTGAACATGTATCCCAAAGAGGCCATCAGTGATGAGCAAGGGAAACCCCTTCAAGCTACCATCCCCGACAAGACCAAGGGATGCAATTAGCTATTTGGTGCCCCCAAACAAATGATTTCAGTGCCACCACATATGTTCACATAATGACCAAACATAGAATTGACGATGATATAATCATACCAATAATCATTCATTTGCTACTTGGCAAGGAAAGAAATGTCAATAGCACAGTGAATGTGTTATGTATTTAATTTAGGCTTATTTCTGAAAATATACCATCCCTAAAGTGTTGACACCCTTAGCAGTTTACTAAGTTTGTCTGTGTTTAAATTCAACCCAAGGTGTTTACAATATGGTTAAAACTGGCTGTAATAAGAATCAATGATGAAATAATTATTCTATCTCTTTGAAATTACATTTACCTGTATGTGAAGCTTTCCAACCACAATCAGAAAGGTATAAATTGTGAGAAATAGATAAAAGATTTTTACAATCCTGAAAATGTTGATGTGCCATTTAGTTTGGGGGGAGAAAACGGTGTTTAAGTCTTCACTGAGTTTTCTAATGGGATAATAATTGGTTTAGTTTAGTTCTAGTTCAAACAATATGGATAGTATAATATAGTCATTATGTGCTAAAGCAGTAGAGTCACTTCAGTGATAATGGGCTTTACTTTAAAGCACAAGGCCAAGGTTTGAGTCTAGGATGAGTACACCAAGGGTTGGTTTACATCTCCTCTGCAAAAAAAAAACTGTGGTTCCTCTTAGTGTGTACAAAAAAATCTACATAATAAAATTTTATATTTGTATGAGCCATGACTTAACACTAACTTTAAGTATATCTTAATACATCTAATCTCAGTCGGTAGCACACATATTTACTGAACTTAAGAGTCTCAGGTTCAATTCCTGACATAGTAAAAAATGTATCATTGGCGAGATTGAGGTGTGATGAATTGATGGCTGGGGTTCTGAGTGTTGTGTTTGTTTCTAGAATTAGGTTAGTTTTATTATTATTACTATTATTATTATTATTATTATTATTATTATTATTAGCACCGCGTCTTACTACCCGTTCGGGTTATACGCACTTACGCTAATGTGTAATGGTAGGGTGATTGTGAGATGAAATGGAGGACCTACAGTTTAACGTGGAATCCGAACCATGGTGGAGGCTTGGCATTCCTCACATTCACAAGATGTCTTGGAAGAGGTGAAGGAAGGGTTTGGTAATCAGATAAATCTTTGCTGGGACCGAAGATTGAACCCCGGCCGCCAGCATAGAAGTCTGACACCTTACCCCTAGACCGCCAGGTCACCTAGGTTAGTTTTAAATTGTGTATTAATAGTAGATGGTTTAGTGTATATTCATATTTAAAAATAAATAAAATAAAAGGATACATAAATTCACATTTAAAATAAGTATTTAAGAACCTAAGCGATAACCTGTTCTCTGTTATTTTTATTATTAATGTTACAAGTACTTAAGGGGCCTCTTAGGTGAGCATTTGAGTGTTATTCAGATGTTTCACTTGGACCTGGTATTGAAAACAAAAATAATCACATAATGAAATATCGATTCTAGCTGTATTAAACACAACACTATTAGACCACTTTTTTGACTTGGAGAAAAGTTCTCATTGGAATATAATACTAATCAATTTGGTGTAAATGTGCACATATATTTTTATCTTTCAGAACCAGAAATGTATAATGTATGTATGACATTCATATTACATGAAGGTCAAGAAAGCGGAGATGAAAACAAGTTTCTGTAGAGACAGCACAACTGAGTGTATTAGTAGGCACCACTGGAACAAAAACAATCTTCAGTTGGCGCACTGTGTAAAGCACCTTCTTCCACTCTCAGCGGAACATATTCATGGTTCCCGTAGACCACTTTTTCATTACTAATCCATTTTACAAATCAATTTCCCTGCCATCACAGTACACAGAGAGACAACAGGTTCACAACCAGGCTAGGTGAGCTGTCAGAATGTCTGACTCTGACCTAGTTAACTGGAATTTAATTCTGACTGGTTATGTTGTGGTAGGTTTTACGAGATGATCAAAATAAGACACAAGTCAACAAGATTATATGAACTGTTAGAAAGCCTGACGCTGATATTACCAACTAGAGTTTGATTTTGATAGGTAGGATATCCTGCTGATTGCTTAACATCGTAGTTTTCTAATTTTTTTACAGGAGAATGGTGGTACCATTTCTTAATAATTGCCTTGCCTCATCTTTTTCTCTAAGATTGGATATTTAAAATGGGAAACTTGGCAGCTATGATATAATGTGTATGATTTTCAGAACAGTTTGATCAGTAGGAACCAGATCTTGCCTATTTACCCTTTCCTTGATTATAAAACATAGGCAGTTGATAGATTATATATATATATATCTCACACGTGATTGTGTGTTTTAGAGTCAACTTGTTTCATAACAGTTCCTCTTGATGAAAATGCAATACTTTGTGTGTGTCAACTGGTTCCAAGGATAAACCAAGAAAAGGCACTTTATTTAAATCAATGAATACTGACCGATTTCATGACCAATGGAAAAATCATCTTCTGCCAATCGTGTGCCAATGAGGTGAGTTTATAGTTAATTAAATCATTTAAATTTAATAATAGGGTTCAAAATTTGTTTACAATATTTAAAAATAGATAATCCATCTCTTAGTAATACTAAGCTTTATAAAATAAACAGCATCAAGACATTACAAATTAGCTATTCACGTGTGTTTTTTTACAATAGACATTCTACAAATCCACTTTTTAACTCTTTGGACGTTATTGGGATTTATACTTTCCACTATCATTTTAGCAGCTATAGTCTACTAATATTTATTTGTACTATATTATAGTTTGAAACAATCACATTAATTTCTTCTTCATATCTTGCCCATACCAAATATTACACTATTATACGTACCTATTAAAAATGAACTAAAAAATGCATGTGATCCAATTCAGTGAATAAAATAAATTGTGTAATTCTACTATAGTTTATATATTTTATTCAGTATTTAAATAATTATTCTTAATTTTAGGTAATCCAGACATGATGAATAGGATACTACCTCACTGAGGTAGGCAAAAGCTGCTACATTTTCTAGCACTGTTGCGGCTGATCTGACCTATGGGAAGTGTCATTTTGGCAACCTGCCTGGGGCCCTCCTCACAGCACTAGAAGCCAGGGACCTCTCTTTAACAAAACTGGAATGAGTATCGCAATGAAATTCAGAGTGGAGGATATGGGGGCAGTGTAACACATCTTGGAAGGAAACCGTATACCGTTTCAGGGGAAAAGTTGAACATCTTTGGAAACGGCAGATTTGAAATTTTGGTCCCTGACATTGTGTGAAGTAGAATTAAACTTTTTAAATTATAAAAACATTATTTCTGATAATGTAACCAATTTCACTGTAGAAAATTTAGAAAAGTATCTAGTGATTAACATCAATGTGAATTGCCTGTAAGCTGTATGTAAAGTTTGCAGTAGGGGTGTGCGAAGCTTCGACTTGGCTTCGAAACTTTAAAACAAATGTCAGCTTTGACTTCACTTCGAAAATAATTCCGGTTTAGAAGCTTTGTCAGTAAAATATTGACAGCTAACACTCGATTTATGGTCAGTTTCTGCCATTTATACATAACATAACTTTATTTATTAGATTAAAATGAAATATTAGCAATAACTACAGTAAAACATTTTCTAAGTAAGTTAAATACATACAAAGTTTAATAAACAACAATATTATATATTTTTCTAGTGTAAAAGAACAAAAAAAAATTAGAATTTTGATTTTGCTTCACGAATAATTCATCTATTCAATTCGCGTTTGCTTCGAATTGAAAAAGTGAACTTCGCACACCCCTAGCTTGCAGTAAAATCAATTTTACATATGTTCATTGTGTGCCAATTTTTTCCCTTAATCGCCTATTTTGATGAATGATCTTATATTTTTAATGCCTATTTGCCTGTCTATTTTAAACATTTTTGGTGCCTAAGTATTCGTCTACTAGTGATCAGCCCCTGCACACCTTGTAGAGAAGAAGTAAGGTACACCAAGTCCTTTTGGTTCAAAGAGGTGCTTCGAGTATGTTCAAGTGATCTCTATTTCACTATAACAGAATGTACATCACCATGCATGACCGAGTCTTGAGAAGCCAATTACCAAGTAATGAAATAAAAGCCATCTCGACATGTAAATCTAGAAAAAATAAAGGATCTTTGAAATAATTGTCTCATTAAATCAAGTCAGGTCTGTACTTCCTAACATTTTACTGTCAAGAGTTCAGAGAAAAAGGAAGTTGTGACATAAGTAGAGAAAATAAGACGAGACGTAATTAGCTGTCGACAACAGCCGATACAACAAGCAAACCAATTTTGTTTAATCATTTTCAGTAGATCAAGTGGCACGAGACAGAAATTATTTCACAAAAACACTCTTTGTTATTGTATTTCTAGAATAAGTTGTGAAAATAATTACAAAGCTAATAATTTATATTTCAATATTACTTATTTAAGAAAATACATTTTAAAACCTGTTAACATTTAAAAGAGTGGAATAACCAAAATAAACAGAGGCTAGTACCCTTCCCCTTATTTGCTTTGCTAAACTCAAAAATATAGTTTTTTTGGTCATACTTGAGTTTATTAACAACATGTGAGTGTTATTAGAATACACAT
Organism: Timema poppense; assembly: GCA_902141375.1. Taxonomy (NCBI): domain Eukaryota; kingdom Metazoa; phylum Arthropoda; class Insecta; order Phasmatodea; family Timematidae; genus Timema; species Timema poppense. The sequence continues at coordinate 71,766 of CABFOV010000858.1, forward strand.
AGTAAATAAAGAACACTATCAATATTTTATAACTTATTATTTATTATTATTATTTAGCACCACGTCTTACTACCCGTTCGGGTTATACACTTTAAGTACTAATTACACTAATGGATTAGGAATTGGGGAGGTTTAAATGAGAGGAAGTGAGCCCACATTTGCGAGAAGGGAGAGTGGAAAACCATTTAGGAAAAATCCCCTCCAGTTCACCCGACCGAGATTTGAACCTCGATCTCCTCGTCCTCAGCAGTCGAGCTCAACACGACTAGCGCGTTAGCCAACTACGCCACCGAGGCGGGTGACTTCACTTGTTAATTTTGTTAATGTGTCCGAATTGATTAATGAAAATATATATATTTGAAATGTATATTTCATAAAATGTCTTGTTTTGACTGTACTGATTAACACAGACTAGCAGAATATATTATGCCCAGTCGAGGCATAGGAACATATAATACCAACTAATGACACAGCCAGGCAAAACAGCTGCCAACTTCCTTACCCGGTCGGTGTTGCTGGATTGATCTGAGACATTGCTACTGGCTATATTTTCCAAGATAGCTCCCCTACCACCACCTCGGTTAAATTCCCCGCCAAAATGTTTTAGACTAAAAAATTCCTAGTAAATCTCATTATCAAATGACCCTAGCATTCATTTAGCAGCCGTTGTGTGCACCCAGTTACATGAAAAATACATTTAATTTTTTGCCACATCATATTTGTTTTTGGCCAAATGCTTGAATAATATAAAAATTTGTTGTTTTTAACTATATCTACAGTTTTAACCATTTTCTTTTTTGATCCACCATGATGATAGTATTCCAATAATCTACAATGATATAGGGCTCTACTCATTTACGGCACATAAAATATAATCAACAAATACTGTATTGCATTAGTGTTGATACTAAAGATTTAGTACGAATCTTCTGGTCATAAGAAGTACACGACCTATAAAATAGCAACCTATAATTGCATAATTTTATACGTGGAAAAAATTAAAAGAATCAGTGATAAGAGTTAAAACATACAACACCTTAGTTGAGTCAGAAGTGTGTCTGTCTAGAAAGCTACGGGTCTAGGGTTCGGTTCCTGCATGACAAAAAAAAAAGGTATCATTTGTGAAAGGTGTGTGATTTCCCTTTCACAGTGAATAGTTAATGGTCGGGGGCTAAGTGTTGTATCTGTCCTAGATTTAAGTTAGTTGATAAGTTGTATGCTGATATAATCAGTCGGTTCAGAAAGTGCACGTTAAATATCTTGAAAACAAATGAAAATGATAGGAGTTAACAGGAGAGACAAGTCGTTCGAAATGAAAAGATGAGCACAGTTAGCACATCACAATGCTGCCACTGGACAAAGGAATAATGGGTGGCTCCTTAAAAAATTGGCTGTTAACGCTCAATGCTTGGATCTATATTTGGTTGTATTAAACTCTTAGCAATGAAGTGTTATATGCACAAAAGGTATAAAAAGAAAAATGATAAAAAAGAAGATTTGTAAAAAGACCCAAATTAACATGCAGCCTATGACAAAAACAGAAAATTTGATATAAATATATATATATATATATATTTATTTTTTTCCCCCAATTGAAGTGCATAATTTTATATATGGTAGACTGTACAAGAAGGAGTAGTAATAAATTGTCCTAGAGCTAGAACTAGAGTCGAACAAGCTCTTCATGACTCTGTGATCACCATTAATTTCTCCACCGTGGCATGTACAAGGAGTGTAAAAGCAAGGAGGTGGAGAGCAGGAGAAAGGAATCATGCCTGGATAATTCCACTGAACGTACAGGTTGTCACGTGTCTCTCTCACTTCACTCCCACCATTTCTTCACCGAGATTCAAGGGCACTACTGAGCTGATGGCAGGGTCATGGGTCCGTCTAATTTCCCTCCTCTTTTCAAACAGGGAAATCAAGAGAGTTCCAGTTCTGAGAAGACCATACGATTTTACAGTAATTTACAGCATTCTCTATCCTTTTATTGTTTTCTTTTAGGTTTATGTTTTCAATTTATTTCACCGCATCATTGTACCCCTTCAGGTTATACATATTCATTAATTATGCCAATTGGGTATAGATGAGGAAAGTAGAATTATAGAGGATATGTAACCTCATTTGTGTAAATTAATAGGGGGAAACTACTAAAGAAAAATCTAATTTCAGTACACCCAACAAGAATTCGAACCCTGATCTTCCCATGATCGACAATATAATCTGACACAAGAATGATGCGTTAAGCCATAAGATCACCAATGATGAATTTTACAGCCATGCTGAGAATAGAACCGCGGACCTTTAGCTCATTCCCTAGGTATCGTACCAACTGAGCTAAGACGTTGAATGATAAAGATAATAAATATGTTCAAATATGTCTTAGGAAGACTTATTTAAAAACCATATTACAATTAAATAAGTTATGAGGGAAAAAAACATGTGAAAGCAATCTCATTATCATATTATTGATGGGGTGATATCATTATGTCTTCAATAGTTATTTAATGGTAAGTCAACAAATTATGAATAAAAGAAAAAATCTTTCCTCCACATCTTACCAATCATTCTGGCCATTTGATTCAATAATAATAGATTTTGTCAAATGTTATACAAACTATTACTTTCATTTGTCCGTCATCTGTGACAATCTGCATCGCAACAAAACCCAAGGTTACATTAACTAGTACAAGTGTATATGGCCTCAACTGAAATGACATTTCAATTATTCTTTCAAATGGCTATCAGCAAATACCAGAAAAACTATGGAAATGGAATTTTAATTCTACAATAGAGTAGTGAATGTTTTAAACATGTCAAAATAATGTTAATAGATGTGGGAAACTCGAACTCTTGATTCCTCGAATCCATTGGCATTCAAGAGATTAGTAGGGGAAAAATTTAAGACCTTGACCTTAAATAACAAAATAATAATAATAGTTTTATATAATTAAATTACTGAAAAAAAAAAGTTTGTTGTTGTTTATAATGTAGTAGACATGCCAAACGAAATGTTATTTGTCAGTAGCACCAAGACTTGATACAACTTTTTTTGAATTTGATTTTAAATTTTTTTCCTTTAACTAAAATTGTAAATGTTTAAATATTTAAGGATTCAAATTTGGATTCGAGAGAGAATTTAAGATTCAAATTTGAGAAAATAGGATTCAACCCATCTATAAATGTTACTAAACAAAGATCTGCACAGATCAACACAGACTAAACATAATGTTTGTTTAGTCTGGTATTTCGGTGACAGGGAGGTTTAGGTTTGAATTCACGTCAGGTGTTTTGAGAGGGTTTTGTTTTTTTTACTAAACAGTTTCCCACTCCCCCTTCACACAAATGTGGATATGTTTTCTCTCAATTATAAGTTCCTCATTCCAGGCACATAAAAGTATATACTGTATGTGGATAGCTTGAATAAGTTGAGAGATGTGATAAAAAAAACATACAAAAAACCCATTAGAGATGTTTAAATAATGCTAATTTTACATTCATCAACTCCTTTTCCAGAGTTTGCCAGATAAATATTAATTTTTTGAGATTGATGCCCCACCAACACTCAAGGGTGCCCATGTGGGTTTTCCAAATGGGAGGCAGATTAGAGTCCCATATGCTGGGGGTGTGGCACTTTCCCCTCCTGGAGAGAAAATTTCAGCAATTTAACCTTGTGGGTTGGGATTTTATAATATCTGAATATGACTATGAGCTAATTATATGATTTTAAGGAGCCAATTCTAGTAAATTACAACACAATTTATTTGAATTTTAGCAACAACAATAAGGCAAATTTATAAGGTGGGTCTTGAACCAAGACATTTGGTGGGCATTAGATGATGACTACCATCACCTCAAAGAGGGTTTATTTAGAATCAGTCCCGAGTTGAAAATGTAATATTCAATTGGTGTGAAAGCCAATGGCCTATAAGTGATTTGGAGTTTTATACAACACTAACAATACTGTTTGGGTGTTGTGCAGTTTAAAAAACAAAAAAACAAGAAGGCACGCAAGCACACAAATGTTAAATATTTTATGGAGCTGAAAACAACTCATGAGATTCTCTAAAATCTCCCCTGAACTTTTAATTCCTTAGAATTCTGGTAAAAAATAAGGCCTTAAAAATCAGGGTGTAATGTCCATCCAGTTAATAAAGACTAAACACTAATTTGAGCATAAAAGATGAGGAAAGTTGAGTCAGTAGTATTTATTTGGAGAGAAAATGTAAAAACCGCCTTCAGCGCACTTGACCGGAAGTTGAATCGAAACTTATCCTACAGAAACAGAGTCGAGAGTGCCAGTTGATCCCACCAACAATGAGCCAACCCCGCTGGTAAAACATGTTAAAGAAAGGGAATGCTTCCTCTTGGTCTTGCTCTGCGAACTGGCAGCGTAATTCGGTGTTAAAGTCACAGCAAGAAAGTGTGTGGAGTGGAAACAAATGAATGACCTTGAAAACCCAACATTACATGCAACAGAACTTGATTGGCAGAGTTGAACGCAGGCAACTATAACCTGTAGAGACGAAGGGAAAGAAAAACTTGCATGAACTCAAACCTAATAATTAAGTCGACTATCTCTACAATCTTACTTTACCTTCACTATTATAAACTGACATGTATAATGAAAGACTTCATATTTAAAGAATACCACGAAGAAGGAAATACACATTTATTATTAAAATATTCAAAATATCCTTTTAATGAATAGAGCTTAATTTTTTTTATGAAATAATTATTTTAATGATTTGCATAAAGGCATTTGTTTTTATATATTAAAAACAATTAACATTGTTTTGGGTTTATTTGCATCCTAGTTAAAAATGTAGAGGTCCATCCAACCTTCTGATTTCATATAGTACTATAGGTTGTTCCACTCTTAAATTACAGCATAAATCTTATGGAGCACGCATTGCCAGATTTTATTTGCTTGAGAAATTAAAAATGTTTATACTAGAAATTTATCAAGTTATACAATGTGTATACACTTTTGGTAATACATTTAAAGTATAGTCTATATCATTATTTGGGTAGTATGTTTTTATTACTATCAGTCTATAACACTATCTCGTTGTCGTCATTGCTACTATAAGCCCACTTCATTAGACAATCCGCAAAATCACTTCTACTGAGTAGGTTAGGGTTTGAATTCTGTCAAGTCAAACTGAAGATGGTTTTCACAAATCAATTAAAAGAATTAGTTTCCTTCCCTCTATTCATGAAAATGTGTGTGCACTTTTTTAAATAATCATTTAACTGGTCCACACATTATTAGATTGATTATGATATAATAAGTCGTTTATAACCTTAGCTTTAAGTTTGATAATAATTGGAATTTAATCACCAAACTTCATGTAGGCCTGTGCCAAAATAATGACCAAAACATATAACCAATAGCTCACGACAGGAAGACAGACTTCTTAGGAATGTTTAAAGGAGCTGTGTTTTGCCTTTCAAAGAGCACGTTAGTTCACATTTCTGTATATTATCAGTAGAGGGATTCAATTTATCTGAATCCAGCAGTGCTACGCCTGGCACTTGTGTTTTGACTATCAGCAACTTATATTTAAATAAAATAAAAAATATTGTGCCTTAAAGATAAAGAAAGTTGCTAAGATTAAGTGCACTAGCATTTGCTCAGGACTTTTAAAAATTCACTTGATAAAACAAACGCCAAATAATGTTTTATATTGGGTGTATTTTACATTCACGTTTTGAACAACTTGATTATTTCAACACATGACTTACAAAAACTAGCCTAACACTAAGGAAATCACAACATCCAGTCCCCCATATAACCATTTATCAATCATAAATCTTCAGCTATGTTGGGAACTGAACCTGAGACCCCAAATGCGCTATCGACTGTGGTAGGGTATTGGACTCATTCTGGTGAATTCAGCCAGGTTTGAATCCTGGCCAAGCTACCAATGGAAGAGTGACATAGTGTAATGAGAGTATAACATTTTAGATTGATTAAACCCCCCACTGTAGGTAGGTGGTTTTTTATATCCCACTGAAACTAAACAAACAAATAAATATAATGGTTTTCATATTAATGCAAAATGGACTTAGGGTTGTACGTGTAGTCATTATTATCAAATGTTATGTGAATAGGATGAAATGACATAGCTCTTCAATTTGAAACATCACAACTGTCTAATAAATAGTGCTGTGTTCTTCATGACAGGGCAGTGTGTACATTTACTCAATTTTATAGAAATAACGATGTTCATTTTTAAGCTACAAAATGAATTGGGAGATGGCAATAATTTCTTTTTTATTTGGTTTAAAAATATGAGTGGGGCTGTAGTTGTTATGAATGGTATAATACTTCAATAAATAATTCAGCCCATACATTTAGAAGGAACACTTTTGGAGTGTTTTGAAGCCCAAAAACATTCCCCTCCATCCTTGGCATTGCTATGATAGTAATATTAAGACATTTAATAGGCACTTATTGAACATAAGGTTTTAACAGCCGACAGCTTCAACTTAGTGACCTACTCCTGTAGCCTCTTAATCTAAGGCACTACTGTTGCAGTACACTAGTCTGCCTAAGATGAAAGATCGAGGTTCGAATCTCGGTCAGGTGTGCTGAGTATGGTTTTTCCAGAATGGTTTTCCACTCCCCCTCCATGACAATACAGGTACATTTCCTCTAAATATAACCTTCAGAATTCCTAAAACCAATAGTGTAATTTCAACATAAGAGTTCATACAACCCAAATGAGCAGTAAGATGCGGTGATAGAAAAAAAACAACTAAGACTATGATACTGATTAAAACACCACACTGTCAAACTTTGCCCAGTGCAGTATCATAATATATTATACTACTAACTATAATAATGACACAATGACAGAGTTTTCAGAGACAGTACAAGGTGTCCACTATCCACCCAAACTGTATTTTAAAATTACTTGACTTTTCCAGAGATAATTTCAAACTTTTACAGTCACTATTATTATATTACAAACATTATTTTATTAAGATCAAAACTTAATGTTATAGTATTTTTTAAGACACATATACACATTCTGATACTGTGCTGCTCTTTGGAAGGTTTTAAGGATTTCAGCCTATATCGATGTGTAGTGCAATCTAAGTTAGATTTCAGTAAGATTATATCGAGACATTAAAATATCACCTTACACCAGTACAGTTTAAATTATTGCGAGACACATTCTTTTTTAGTTTCTTCTCCCTATAACACAATCAAATTCTCACATATGCACATAAACATTACTAAACTTTGGCTAAAAACACGCAATCAAGGGGTGAAAAGACGACATTAAAATCACATGTTGACTTTGAGATTATTATATTCAACGAGGGCAAATGTGCTAAAAGAGATTAACGGCAAGTATTAACTGTAAGAAAAATGTTATTTTAACTAATTTTAAATGAAAGTTGTCCATTAATTTAATGAATGTGTGAAAATTCCAGAATTTTTATCAAATGCCCTGACTTTTTCATTACTTTTCCCTTACCAAGCAAATTTCCTAACTTTTCCTTGTTTTTCAGGCTGCTGGACAACCTGTAAATAATTATGAGGCATATACTGTTTGTGTGTTTGTGTGTGTGTGTGTGTGGCTATATTAATATTGTTGGATTAGCAAATGTAATTTACATTTGAAAACTGCCATATTTTAATTCCTTGTCTAGGACACATTTTAAAAGGTCCCGCAAATTTAGAGAAACTACACCCGCATTTGAGTGGAGAAAGAGTGAAAAACCATTCTAAGCAAAACCGTTAGTACACCAGTCCTGGATTCAAACCCTGATCTCCTCTTCATTGGCAGTCCAGTGTAATGCTATAGAGTGCATTAATAATGTGAATTTACCTGTAGACACCATAGTGCTTTCCACTGGCGCGGTCCCCACATATGGAGCATAGGTGTTTGGAGTTACTGAGCGGGTGGTTAGGCGGGTATGGCGAAGAGGTGGAGCCCTTGGAGTTACTACCTGTCGAGTTGCCTAACAGGTTGCCATGCCCCATACTGAAACAAGCGAGACAATTTTTTGGTTTGTTTTATGATATTGGATTTCATATAATTAATTTTTTTTGTATGTATCAAAGCTGTTGGACAAGTTTTCAATTTTGCATCAAATCCAAATATTTGTTTACTTACGCGAATTTATTCTAGATTGAATATCAAGTTTTGGAAATTTTTAAAAATCAAATCTGCTAATATTTTGCAAAATTATATTTATTTATTTTTGAATTGAGTGCAATAAAAAATTATATTCATGTAAACCATGTTCAAACAATAAATTGGTTAATGTTACCGGTACATAATTTACAAAATTATAATGATCAAATTAAATAATGTGAGTTTAAACTTTAAGATTAAATTTAAATATGGTCCCATTACTAATATGAAATTTGAAGAATGTGTTAGTTTTATATTGATAGCAAATTAATTCTAGTTTCTATAAAAAGTTAAACTATTTTAAGTTTTGACTTGTAACTCAAATTTTAAGTTACATTCCATCAAATTCTAATTTGGGTTTTATTTGGATTCGAGAATTGGTATTCAATTAGAAACTTTCATATGTAAAATTTGTGTTAGTGTCTTTTCTTTTATTTGTGTTCTACTTTTTGCCTAATACTTTATCATTTTATTCATTACTAAATGTTTTTGCTCAATGCACTTTTTTCATACATATGTAAAATTTTGAAGTTTTGAACAGAATTAAGTACCATCTAAATTGTAAATTTGACTATAATACACACTCATGATAAAAAAAAGTTTTTTTAAGTCCAAATTTTTTTTAACTAAATCAAAAATTAACATTTACCATTAATTAATTTACTATTGAAGAATCTTTAAGAATCATAACAAAACAGTTGTGATGAAAATATAAGCTATTTCAAGTAATCAATTTAAAATTAACTAAACAAATTAATATTTTAGTTGTTTGACTCCACTGTTTGCACATAGTTCAAACATATATATAGCTAATCAAAGGTTTTTCCAAATATATATATATATTTCCGTATAAAATGTATGATGACTCTAACACGCCAAACTGTTTTGTCAACAACCCAATTGGAAATCGAGTGTTGTACTGTTTATCAACTCAAGGGGTCCCCAAGGAATATTATGCGTACCCTGGACTGTTGGGCCCTCCACCCCCGGTGGGGCTGAAGCTACCCGGGCTGAGAAGGCTGGCTGTGTCGGGCTTCATGTCGAGAGGGGACTGCGGCCCCATAGAGCTCACGGACAGGTTGTTCTCCAAGCTCAGCCCTGCAAACAAACACATACACACAGGCATTAGGACCATCATGAGAAAATTCTTCTTTCACTTGAAACAAGGCTACTACCTGACTCTGAAAGGTTTAGGCGAGTAGTGGACACTCCTGACTCTAACTAAGGAGGCTGGGGTTTGATCTCAATCAAAGGCGTTGAATATGACCTGTTTAATCCTCTTGCCAATTAATATTATTCATTTACCCTAATTCAGAGTTGACAAACTGTTTTGAGTTAGCCTGTTCAAAATGTTAGTAATATTCAGATGAATTTCTTCATATGCTCATCAATGGAGTATTGGAGTATTTCATTATTAATTATTGGTATGTAGGCTAATTATTACATTATATACTTAATATTATGTGCTCTTGAACAATTACATATTCTTTTCACAGAAGGAAGGATACAACCTATAAAGGTTGTTGCTATTGCTAAAAATAGTATTACTACCCCAATTATTCATGTCTATATAAAAGTATAAGATCTGTAATGTAGCCCTCGCCCAATATGTAAATAAATTGTAATGAAAAATAATGAAGCCCCATTGGTGTGTATAGTTCGCAGGAGTCATCCAAAATTTACATCTTGGCAGATATGTACAATTCTACTAAATTCTGATTCGATATGAGTTGTGTAATGTATTGCTAGGAATAACCCTGTAATAATTTGTACAATCAAACATAACAATGTACCAAAATTTAATTAGATTGACATATTAGATGGGATAGGTAGCTGAATTTATAATTTTAAGTAGGGGATTTATTGGTATTGCATTTATATTTAGCATAATAGTAAAATGTTTTGATAAACTTATTAACAATATTTGTGAAAAGCGGTTGCTTATGAATAATAAGGTTCTAAAAATTACCTTATATTTTAAATAATTATCTTTTTAAGCTAGTAATAATTAATGACTTTGTGAGAGTAATAAGGGAATTAGTTTGCTATTTATTAACTTTTTTATTTTATAGTTTAATTGAAACCATAGTGTCGAGGGAAGTGGTGGGGAGAGAATTTGGACAGCAGTTAAAAGCACGTAGCAAGAAAATCTTTATGCTCTAGGTTTTCCAGCCCCTAAGTGGTTTAATATGTTAACAGCTTACTAGTATAAATATTCAGTTTAATAAAAGAAGATACAAGTTGGTCCAAAAAACCAAAGTAAGTCGAAGGTTTCGCTTTAAGAAATCAAATATAGGCCAACAATCTTTGGGGCATAACAATTGGGGGTTGGTCACTTGGACAGATCGTTTACCAGCTGAGACACACTAGGAATGATACTCTGCACATGTCTTGGGCAATGTATATGAAGCGATGTTTTTTAAATATTTCAATAATCCTTTGTTTCTCAATGTGTGTCAATCACATACAATGATGCGGTCAGTTATTGTAAACATTATAAACATCAATGGATCAATTAAAGAATGATATTTAAAAAGTGATAAAAGTTCATATGTGAATCATACTTTTCATATGTTTGTGTATGCTTAAGTGTGATTTCTGATTGTCAACATAATTAATAAAATGAGGCACACAAGGTGTACTATCAGATTTTTTTTCCTTAAATGGTTTTACTCTTTCTCCCTCCATACAAGTACAAATGACGACACATTTTTTCTAAACGCTACCTAAATCTCTCATTGCCACCCTATTAGTGTATATATGTGTATAGCCCATATGGGTTGAAAAACACGCATGCACAAAAAATGAAAAGAAATATAAAAAACTTGTCTGTCGAAGCATGAATAATTATCAGCAGGCCAAAGCAAAGGTGAGAAGAGAGCCAAAAGGATTTAGGCCAGAGCATGTCCCTTGGTATAATTCACCTGGCGAGATACTACAAGGACACCCGCAACAAGGAGGTGAGAGGGGACATATTGGCACAGCACATAATGAGGAGACCACCATCAGCGTTTAGTCATGTGGTAGGACCGTCTAATTCTGGTCCAAAAATAATAGTGCTGTATCTTGATTAACCGCGATGGTGTGGAAGGGGGGTCGTGGAGGGTGTTCACAAGAGTTTTGAGTTATTTTTAACATTCAATTTTCTGGTCAGGATACTATTTGTAATTGATTAATAAACTTCTGTCCCGAAATAAGATGTTGTTGGAGATATTATCTAATATTTGCATTGCTATATAAAAAAGTAATATATTTATTGAAGTTTTAAAGATTTATTAGTAAAACCTATATAAATATGATAAATTTGTTTCTATGGAAATTAAAATGTAAGAATCCCCAAAAATATTTGGTTTACAACAAATGTTTGTTAATCAAATAAAAATATAATCTCTCGCCCTAATCCCCCCCTCCCCCTAAAAAAAAAAGAAATCTAAGAATAATTAAAATCTCACTTGAACATTCTTAGGGTGTTTTTACCCTTTTGAAGGCCTATGCTCATTATTATCATGAGTAAAGTAAATTAATGCATTGAGGTCAATAATTACCAAAGTTTGGTATTTTATTTAGCTTGGGTATAGTCAAAATGTTAATATAAAATTCAAAACTTTTTTTGCAGACAAATTTGATAACATCTAATTAGTTTACTACTGTTAATTTTTTAGTATTGACCTGACGTATGAATGCATGCAAGTAGTTCTAGTAGCTTTTCTAGCTGTCAGATAAAGGCCCTTCTTATGAAAAGTAAACTTAATTTATTTTATCTGGGTATATTTAAGGTCCAGTTTCCAAATTCAGGGCTATATCAGAACACATCTTGCAAAATAACTTAACACAAGGGAGCACACCAAACAATACAGCCCCTTGCACGTTAAATTTGAAAGTTTGATAAACATAACAAACCCAAAAACAATTATAGCATTATTTTAAATAACAACCAGAATTTAATGTAACATCTCACTAATAATTAATTGAAAAAACCAAACTAACAGCATTAATAGTTTTATATGAATGTGATTAACTATATTATACATTAAATGCATCTCTATAACACATCAAAATTAATATTACAGTCATATTTTGATAGTAAGGAACATTTTTTCAGACAGTTATAAAAGTTACTAATAGTTTTTGTTAATTTATGTCCTTAATCATGTGATCTGAAACTATAGCTTTTGGTATACAGTACCAATACTTATGAAATTATACTAATAATAAATTTGTGCGAAAAATTATATCTACATGTTCTAAAGGTTCCTTCCTACAAAATTATTATATGTTTATATTTAGGTATACTGTAGGTATTAGGTATTCATGGGTATCGATAATATCTACTAATAATAATTGAACTCACATTATTAATTATATATCTCAATTTATGAAAATTGTTTGTATAAATTTTATAACTGTCAAAATAGTCCTTCCTTATCAAAAAATAATATTTATATTTGCATGATAATCAGATGTTTTGTAAACACGATATTTATCTAAACAAAATGGGCAAACACTTACTTTTAGTGCTACCCAACCAGCTGTTGTTTAAACATTTTATATTCAGGCAATATGGACACCAGTTTCCAAACATGCTTGAAATGCTCCTGGATAAAAAACACTCAACCAAATAAGAGAATTTAAATAAGAGGTTTTTGGTATCAACAGATACTACTTATAAAAATATAATTTTGGTATAATTTGCCATTTGTCTTGTAGAAAACTCAACACCACCAAGATGAAGAAGAAAGAATAAGTAAGAGTGCACAGTGATAATGTGACTCAATGGTGGTCTCATGTTAGATTATGGCTGTTATATAAAAAAAATAAAGCTTAATTTGAATTTTGATAGTAAAAGTTTGGTATTATTGGACCATTAACATGCAATTCAGCGGTTCCATAGCACGCCTTAACAAGCCATAAAATGTGATTGCTTGTCCTACATAAATTTTAAACACAATCAATCTTGAAACTTACTTAAGTGATTCATACTTTGCTAACAAAGGAAAGTCACAGGCATAAACAATAATAGTAACAACTACTAGGTAGGTTTATGACTTGAACCATTATTGAATCAATAAATTAGCTACAATTAGTAAACATTCAATTAAACTCTTAATCACCTTTTTTTAATAAATCAGAATTACTTTTATTCAATGTTTTTTTTAATTAATTAGTGCATTACAGTTGGTGTTGTAACAAGTCGGTTTTGAAAGAAAAAAAGTTCAAAATGATTCAAAATTGGTGTGTACCTGCAGCTACAAGAACAGTAGAGAAAATTCAAACATATTTATTTGCGGCCAGCATTGTTAACATTTTACAATATTATTTGTGGTATTTTATAGTTATTGATAATATATATCAAAAATGACAGCTGAAAATAGCATGACTTGATGTATGAATATATTAAAAATGTTTTAGTAACTTTAGTAACTAACTTCTACTGTTCTTCCTACTAAAATCATACTATATTTAAATGCCAGTGTGAAAATAATAACAATATATATAATTTATGTTAATTTGATGCATGTGAATACAATCTTAGGGACATGCTGTAGGTTGTGCTTATATTTATTCTAGAATAGTAAGCATTGTGGTATTCATATACTCAATGTTAGTTTAGAAAGTGTGCATTAGCATTAGCGTGAAGAGGACGGTAAATACCGAAAGGAAACTCACACGTGGACCACTACCCTACACAGTACCTAGTCAAGATGTAAGCCTCGGTAACATACAAGGAATAAACCAGATCCTCAGCCAACCGGAATTTTTGCTGCACTCCTTGAGCCAGGTTGAGTCCATTAACACTTGAGTTCGCTAATGTCAATGCTTAGTGATTAAAACCTTTCCAAATGTGTAGATATTAAACAACTTCCTTTTAATATGTTCATCAAAAAGGGACCACTGTCATTGTAATGTACAGCGAGTTTGGGTCACTACCTAGCTCTGTGGAAGCAGTTTGATTTACTTGAAAATTATATTTTTCTCTTCTTTCTAGTGAAACCATCTTTAAAATGAGTGTTTTAATTCCTCTTAATGGCACTTGATGATACCCGTGTTGAAGGAATCAAGCTTCCTCACAGAGCCCAGCCATTTTAACCCAGAGCTTGTGGTCTAGTATACACCTTGTTTGTGGCCTCAATCAATGGCGACTAATTGCACTATTAGGCTAATGCCTTAGACTGCACAGTCATCGGTGCGGGCAAATAACATATGAAAAACTCTACTTGGTCTACACAGGGGGAGGGGTGGAAGGATTCCTTCCACGCACCAACAGACCTTGTACCACATTCAAATTCAAATGTGTCCAACACCGCTAATGAGCTGCAACTCTAGTGGACTTAGAGATTAATCTGCGGGAGGCCGCAATGAAAGCTGGAAATGTGTGGAGGGAGATAAAATTTGGCCCACATCACCTACCTCACTCCCTTTGCTCTGTCAACGTGCTAAAATTGGTACACGTGATGTTCGCCCTTGAGGGGCCCACCTTGTCTTTACCTGGTGCAGTGCCAGACAACAACAAATTGGCACACACTATTATGTTTTTATTTAGCTGTTGTTGCTACTCAATAAAACATCAAACAGATTCTTTGACTTTACTGAAAATGATATAACCGTTCTAAGTCATGAATATATCAATGTAAGATATGAACGTTATTAATGTACCTATTTCACCAATAAATTTGCCAGAGTTATGTTTTAATATTTTTATTTATTTGTTCAACCAAAGGGCTAGAAATGACCTAATCCAAGGGATAAAGCTTAATAGGGTACTTTTGAGGCAATGCATTTGCATTAGCGAGAAAATAGGATGGAAAAACTATTGGCAGTTCATCTGGTTTTGATTCGGACACTGGCCTTATCTTCAACAAAGACCATTCGCGATGACAAATTTTCTCTAATGTACACTTTCTAAACACACAACTCTTTTTAAGCACATGAAATTAAAATAACTAACTTAAGACAGTATTCATAATACGTAGCCCGCCACAAGATGTTGCTAAATGCATTTTTATTAGGGATGGCAACCTTGATTCTTTGATACCTTGATACCCTCGATTCTTACTAGTTTCGAAAGAATCAAAAGTTGATCTTAATATGATTCTCAATAATTTGATTCTTAACTCTCAATGAAAGTAAAGGCAACTGAGAAAATGGCAAAATTCAGAACAAGTAGTAATCAAATATCTCTGATATTATTTTATTTGCCATTATTTCCTATTATATTTTGGTTCAGTCAACAACCCTATTAAGTGAATTTAAAAGACTTGTGTTTTCGACCATTGTTTGTCAGACATTTTTTAATTATTTGACCTGATAAGGATTTACTTGAAGGTAAAAATACATACTTTCTAATGTAGTTCCTAATTATTTTATTAATTTGGTTAAATATGCTTTAATACTTGGTAAAGGGATCTTTTTCTTTGTTAAAAAACACCTTTGTAATATTTATATTTTTAGATTTTTTGCTATTCTATGAAGTTGAATAAATATGTTATTAAATAAGGTCTGATAATTGGGAAAATAATAAAATAGGAAATGTTTAAGAATCAAAATTGAGAATATAAGAATCGGGGTTGAACTTAATGACCGTAGTCGAGAAAGAAGGTATTATGACATCTCTAATTTTTATTTTAGTTTTGTTACTATTAAGGCACAAGATACATTTTATAATTAGTAAGTGACATATTAAATTAATCACACAATATTGACTATATTATATAAGACCCTTACATCGTATGTGGTTTATATCCACACAAAATTTTGACAATTTAAAGTAAAGCGTTTTATCACGCATGATAAACCAACAAGCAATAAATATTTTGCTAATAATAATAGAAACAAAATCTTGATTATAGAACTCTAATGTTTTTCAGCTTTATTTTATTTCCAAGTGATAGAGTGCAGTATTAAACCAAGTGACCCTAATTTACTAACTAGTCTGTTATGTGTCAGCTTCAAGTTATATAATTAAGATTGCTTTGCCAAGTCCACTGTAGAATTAAGTTCACTCAACACATTTCAGTGTAATATTTCACTGCATCCAGAATTGTAATGGTTGGTGGTAGGGATAAGGTATCAGGGCCATTACTAAGGGAGTTGTTTTGGATGTTCAACTCCCTCCATGAAAGTATTATAAATAATATATATTTTGTATTGATTAGTATTCTTGTCTAACACCTTTAAATTACTTCAAGAGGGATCCAACATTTGAAAGTATTAATTGCTGTCTACTTTACTGTCTACTTTACCACGAACCAACACTATAAGTGGAAATTCTCACATAAAATATATTTTTGAGTAAGGACCTGATTAAGTAGAGTGGAATAGTACAGGTAGAATGAGTATAGCTTTACCTTTTCTTCATTGCGCCTATTTGAATGGTAATGTTTTAGTCATGAGTTAGATGTATGTACAAATTAACAGCTTATTATAGTTTAATTTTAGGACAAACACCTCATAAAGATTTCATAACATTTATTTGCTACTTAGTAAAATGGAACAAACTCAGTTTTATAATAATACATGTTCGTCTTTAATACTTAGCACCGCATCTTACTACCCATTCGGGTTATACACTTAAGTACTAATTACTCTAAGTGGTTAGGAATTGGGAAGGATGCATATAGAGGAAGTGAACCCACATTTGCGTGGAGGGAGAGTGAAAACCCTTTTAGGAAAAACCACCCCCAGTTCACCCGACGAACCTCGATCTCCCCGTCCTCAGCGGTCAAGCTCAATGCGAAGCTTGCGCGTTAGCTAACTACACCACCAAGGAGGGTATGTTCATATTTAGTTTCTATATTGGTTGAAATTGTTTGAGTCTTGTGAAAGTGTTTTGAAATAGTTTTGGTTCAAAACTTAGTGGAGTTGAAATATCGCATTGGCAAGGTGGGAAAATAGTGTGGTAGGCCTGATACAGGGTTAACTATTTGCAAGGCCTTGGGCTAAGAAACACACATTTGCAACTGGCTCATTCAAAACTAATGTCTACTTATATTAAATTAAATTAAAAGTATCCTCTACACAAAATGAGGCCCAAATTTAGATTGATTTGTGGTAACATTAAGCCAGAGGCTTAAATGATAAGCATCAGTCCTTTCTAGTTTATAAGTTTTCAAATTATTTTTTGTTTGAATGAATAAAATAATAGTTTTTTAGATCATATTGGGCTATGGCTTTCTCAATTAAAGATCAAACAAGTTAAGTTTTGCATAAAAATTGCATATGCACATTTAAGTAGGAAGTACAAAATAAATGTAATTATAATAATTAATGATCCTTTTGTTCAACTTAACACAAACTAGATAGTGGTCTAAGTTATACATTTAAATATCAATGCCAAGAATATCTATTACTTGGCATTCAAAGTGAAATGTATTCCCATAAAATGATAATCAAACAATATGAATCATTGTAAAAAAAATACACGTTTTAATGGCAGAGTAAATATAAAATACAAGAACCACACAAATAACAAAAAACTCAATAGGCTCATTAAATCATTTAATTTTAATTAACTTTCTCACAGAAACACAATAAATAAGAATGGAAAAGGTATTTTAAATTGTTTAGTGAAATTTTCCGAAGAGCATGCTTTGTATACTTTGTTGAGTATCAAGTAATAAATGCAATTATGTGATCAAATATTTTATTTGTATTTCAATACAAGAATATGTTATATGTTGGCGTTGTATGTATAATGATCGAACTTCATGGTAACAAATTTGATTGGTAAGATGGAAAAATTCAAATTGTTGACCATCATATTTTTCATTTATTTATTTAAGGTATTCAACATGAACCAACTGATTATACTATCAGCACACGACTTACAAACTAACTTAAATCTGGTACAGACGCAACATTCAGCCCCTGGACTTTAATTCATCAATGTGCAATAATAAACCCGAATTTCACCAGTGATACATTTTTCGGCCATGCTGGAAATCGAACTCAGGACCCTTAGCTCAGTAGAAATACATGTTACCGATTGAGCCAAGGTGTCGGACATAAACCATTATAATATTTTTATACTTTTAAGGTTATTTAAATTTAATATTTAAAGTTATAGCAGTATATTAAAAAAAAGTATTAGCTCATTACTGTTTAAGAATAAATGGTATGGAGCTCCGCGAGAACTTTCTCGCTCTATTTTTTAGAAATGGAGATATTTACTCAAAATTCGTAATATAATATACACTAGCAAATCCGAGAACAAATTACACTAGACATACGTAGAACATTTTTTGTTAAAGGATTTAAATTTCATAATTTTATTTTTAAAGAATTAACCTCTTCATTTGTATATATGGATCAATACAAAATCGATATTGGGTCCCCAAGGGTCAACAATTCGTATTAAAAATTTGATTTCCGGTTAAAATTTTCGTCATTTTACTAGGGGATTCATTATGGTTATCGCATTGCTATTAAATTTCTCTTTTATAAATTTTGACCAATTAAATATGTAATTAATAACTATTGAATATTAAATGAGAGAGAGAATCGTTGGAACCAATTTTGAGAAAATAGAATTTTTTTTCTCACCCTTAAGTAAACTGCTATTAATTTTAGGGTTGGTTAAAAGGAATTACAAAAAACACTTTTTAGGGTTCGGGGGTCATGAAACGTCGACATATATCAACATCTCGGGTTAGATTTTGTTTTGACGGTCGTAATACTTTACCTTAAAGTGTTGGCAAAGTTAGAAATATATATTTGTGTATAGCTTAAAAACCTTTGGTTTAAAAAATATTTATATTTCAAGTAAAAGATGTTTATTATAAATAGATACACATGTGTGCGATGATAAGTAATTTCATATCTCAAAGACTTACGGAGATAAAATTAAAAATTAGCATTTACGCATCAGACGGGAGCCCTTAAAGTAATTTTGACTAAAGGTTGAGAGTAGCCATTTGGTTTGTAATATTTATCAAAGCTTAGAAATGAAATCTTATCAAAATCGTTAGAGCCGATTTTGATAAAATCTATTTTTTCTTTTTCCGCCATTAAAGAAACTACTCTTAATTTTAGGTTTGGATATCCAATTCCAAAAATTTCTCGGGGTAAACCTATGAAAACCCTACATACCAAGTTTTAGCCCAATCAGTATAATAGTTTAGGCTCTAGCCCAAGGTACAGACAGACGCCATTGCGAAAGCCACTTTTTAAGGTCCGGGGGTAGACGTCGACATCCATCAAAATCTCGAGTTCAATTTTTTTGACAATCACAAAAATGTAAGGTAGCGATAAAGTAAAAATATTGATAGTGGGTCCCCGTGGGTCAACACTTCGTATTAAAATGTCGACTTCCGGTGTAAAATTTTCGACATTTTATTAGGGGTTGCACATCTATGGTTATTGCATTGCTATTAAATTCCTCATTTATAAACTTTGACCAATAAAATAGGTAAATATTGACTAATGAGTCTAAAATGATTGAGATAGATCATTGTTGTACAAACATTTCTCCTAAGAGGTTGAAAGAACATACACTTTTTGAGAGACTTACTCATTTCTTACTCTATAACATTAGAGAATTATTGCGTTAAAACTTATGAGAATTTACGTATCAGACAGGATTCCTTGAAGCCATTTTGCCGAACTATTGAGAGCAACTATTTTGTTTAGAATATTTATAAATGTTTTGAAATTAAATTTAATAAAATAGTCAGAGCCAATTTTGAGAAAATCCACTTTTTCTCTTTTTGCCCCTCAGTAAGCTACCCTTAATTGTAGGGTTAGATATCCAATTCCAAAAATCCCTTGGGGCAACCCTATTAAAACCCTAGATACCAATTTTTAGCCCAATCGATAACATATTTTAGGCTCTAGTCGGAGGTACAAACAGATGGAAATTCAAAAACCACTTTTTAGGATTCGGGGGTGTCATGAAACATCGAGATTCATCAAAACCTCGATTTCAATTTTTTTGACGATCACAATACTTTCTCTACCTATAAGATAACGAGAAAGTAAAAAACGGAACTTGTTATAGCCATAGGATTTTATTAAGGATAGTTAAATAATTAGTTTAATCCCATGAAATTATCTCTAATAAGGATATTTTATCATATATATCAGTATCTATTATTTTATTTTGCTCTTTGGTAAACTGAGATGTTATTTTTTTTTTCATTATGTTTCTGTAACAATCTATATTATTTAATTTATCTTATAATTGATCTTATCCAGATAATGAATTGGCTATGAAATGTACATTCAGTTCATTGCCATACACATCAACACAGAGGCTGGGTACTGTTATGTTTCAAGTAATTAATTTATTAAATTACAGAGTGCTCTACATTATTATTTTAGGATTGATAGGTTTTTACCCACCAATTAAATTATTTGAGCTATTTCATGCTTAACTTAAGACTCCAAAGCTGATTCCGAGCGTTTTAGTCTTTGAACAAGGATAGTAATTTTTCCACCCACCCCCACCCCCACCCCCGACCCCCCGCCTTTCCTTCAGGGATTACCCCTTCTCATATCCCAATCCACCCCAACCCCTACCGACACTACGGTACGATGAAGATAAAGATAGCGTGTGAAAATCTCAAATTCGTGCTGCAGTCGTAATCAAAATATACCCAAAAAGATTAATAAGACCAAAATAACCCTGACCTTTTATCAGTTGCTTTTTATCGAGCAAAAGTAAGAGAGAGGAGGAGAGGGGTGAGGAAGTGTGTAGTAAGTTGGAAGAGCCGACCTCGTCTCACACACAAAATAACACTACCTTAATACTGACCATAAATAACAACTGTCAAGCTCCATTCTCTTGACCCGTGACTTTATCCTGGGTACAGGTTCCATGACTGGAAGCATCCAGAAGATTCAAGGGCGAATG
Source organism: Timema poppense (assembly GCA_902141375.1). Lineage (NCBI taxonomy): Eukaryota > Metazoa > Arthropoda > Insecta > Phasmatodea > Timematidae > Timema > Timema poppense. The sequence goes on from CABFOV010000858.1 coordinate 92,769, forward strand.
GCGCGTACACTCTGTCACAAACCGCGAGGGAAGTGCGAACCTTGGGGGTTAAAAAAACAACTGAATGGCCTTAGTCCGCAATCAAACCATGCCAACCGAGCGGCCGCCGTCTGTTGGTAAATATAGTGACAACTTCTGCGGATAGGTGTCATTTGGTCAGCACAAAGAACCCTCCGACCGTTAATTTCGGTTTACTAGATCAAAGCCACCACTTTTTCCATTCAAGTAGCTCCTCGTTTGTCATCACAAGGTAAAGTTGACCCCGTTCCAGGCCCACAGATGTGAATAGAATCTGGAAGCGCCAGGGATATCTGGATCTGTAGCCAGGCGCTCTGACCGCTAGATCACAGTGGCGTTACGAGGTTTAGAAAGAAGAGGGTGATAGCGTTGCCATTTGCATGTATTTGTGAGTTCTGTCTTTCATTTGGACATGCTAGACGGTTCATTTTACACATACAATTTTCCTTTGAGTTTTTATGGGAAAATGTCCGGCTATTTAAATGGTTTCAATTAAGCAATACCAGCTTTTCTAATGTTCTTCTCTATTTCACGTGTCGACTATAGCGCTTGGTGGTTGAATGTGTCACTAACGCCGCGTCTACTGTAGACTAGACATGTAAAGATTGCGTTTCAATATTATAATCAAATCCTCAACGAATACATCAACGTCTCCAGGTGCGTCAAATACGGACGAACGAGTTAATGTAAACCTAATGAACATGGCATATTTAAAAAATTTCAAGACCAACATGTTATTGTTATTGTGCTCAAACAGTGGTGGATAGTGTAGCAGTCAAGGTCAGACATACCAGCACGAGGGTATTGTGTTCAGAGACAGGCTGCTAATATAGCAGTCAAGGTCAGACATACCAACATGGGGGTATTGTGTTCAGAGAATGGCTGCTAATGTAGCAGTCAAGGTCAGACAAACCGGCATGAGGTTATTGTGTTCAGAGAATGGCATGCTAATTAGCAGTCGAGGTCAGACATACCGACATGGGGGTATTGTGTTCAGAGAATGGCTGTTAATGTAGCAGTCAAAGACAGACATGCCGGCATGGGGATATTGTGTTCAGAGACAGGCTGCTAATGTAGCAGTCAAGGTCAGACATACCAACATGGGGATATTGTGTTCAGAGACAGGCTGCTAATGTAGCATTCAAAGGCAGACATGCCGGCATGGGGGTATTTATAGGGGTGAGTGAAGAACAGAAGACGCAACAACATTGTAATCTTGAGCCATAACAGCACCACCAGCGCCCCTGGTGCACGCGGGACTCATCACGTGCTGTAATAACTACATACACGCCTTTATTGTTCGGACGGCTTTCATAACACATGGTCTATAAACATTCAGCTAGACAAAATACAAATAACATTAGATCCAGTAAACAAGGTATAAAATAAATAGCTGTATTCTACAAGCACACGATTTACAACAACAACAAAATATACAGAGTGGCCATAAAGCCTGGACATATTGGTAAAGTAAAAAAAAAAGCTAGATAACAAATTGATCAAATAATGTAAAGTCATTTAATATCCTAACATTGTTTTTGATAAGTTTTTATGATTTAAAAACACGTATAAACCCCTACACTTGCCCATATGTGTGTATATGCCCATGTGCCCCTGCTTTATGGCCACCCTGTAGAAAAGAAACAACGGCCAGCCACCCCACGGCATTTCAATACTGTGTAAGAGGAAAGCCTCAATTGTATCAATGATACATTCTTTGGCAATGCCGGGAATTTAACCTGGGACCTTCTACCTAGAAACGCTACCTTGAGAGTTAAGGCGTTGGATTCAGTTTGTTTTTTTTGACGCAACAAAGTAGTAGTTCGCAATATGGTTTTTATTTTTCTTCACTATTCTCGCCTCTCTCCAATGTTCATTCATTATTTACTATGTGAAATCCCAATGTCCTGTAATTAATTAGTTTTGAATATCTTAGACTTCACCCACACGGGCGATGTTTCCTTACCTAAATCAGCAGGTAAACTTACATTCAAACAATGATGGCGATATCACGAAATAACCCTCGAGGTAGCTACTCCCAAAAATATGGCGTAGATTAATTCTTTTCAGAAAATTGTTCTAAGCTAAAAAGAGAAATATATTTTAGAAACTGTCCTAGGTTGAAGTAGTAGGGATCGTTATAAAATTGGATAAGGAATTATTAGAATGTGAGAAGTAAATCTGGAAAAATTTAAATTACAAAATAGTCCTTTCAACTATCTAACATTTTTCCTTTGGCAATTCTATTATAACACCTTACAATGGTCTTATTTTAATCGCTTCCGAACCGTCAAATAGGGTCACTCTCATGTCATGACTAGCCTGCTGATGACAGGTAGATCGGGGGGGTTCGAATCTCGGTCGGATCTACTGAGGGTAGTTTATCCTAAATGGTTTCCCACTCTTCTTCTAAGAAAATGCAGGTATATTACCTCTAAAATGATTTCTTCCTCAGCCTTGACCCATTAGAGTAGGTGCCATGATGGTCGGTGATAGTTGACTTGTACTGAATTATGTACAAGGCATTATAATTGCGGTCAGCCACTCTTACCACTGAAGCAAGAGGACGGACTTATTGCTCGTTACAACTGAAACCAGTTCAAAGTTGCGGATTTCCCAATAGGACAGTAGCCTATTAAGGTCCTCCCCCCCCCTACACCTCCTAAATACGTGTTCCGCATCTTACTACCCATCCAGGTAATACTTAGCACCGCGTCTTACTACCCATTCAAGTTTTATGCTTAAGTACTAATTCTACAAATGGGTTACGAATTAGGAAGGTTGAATATAGAGAAAGCGAACCCGCATTTACATGGCGGGAAAAGTGGAAAACCATTTAGGAAAAACCACCCCCAGTTAACCCGGGTGAGATTCGAACCTCAATCCCCCCAACCTCGGCAGTCTATACCATCCAGGTAATTCACACATTGTCGACAATTGGTCGATTGTGATCGGCCGGTCGATCAAGAGGCAATTTACAGTCGATTGCGTAAGAAAACTAAATCACCAATAAAAGTCAATCTTTAAATACTTGCAAACCGAGTGAAGAAACTATGGATGATCGTGGGATCTTTGATAAGTTAAATCAGTCGATCCGGGACGTAAAAGGTTTCTGATCTCGATCTACACTAATTAGGGATTCAATTATTTGGAAAATGTTATCTTAAAATTGCCATTATTTGATTGGATTTAGTATTTGAAAGTAACTTTTGCCTCCATTCCTTCCCCAGCCCCAGCCCCAACCCCAACAATAACGGCCTTGCCGTCTCTGGGTTTAGGGTGCAAAATAAGTGTCAAACGTTTGTATATCTATATTTTAAATTTGAGAGGGTTACGGGAGGGGCAACTTAAGTGATTTCTATGTATTGTACGAAGAGTTGAGCGTTGGGTCTCTGAATGACAGAATGACCTTGAAACCCGCCCATGAGATGTGTGTTTGTTGTTGGGAAGACTTGCCTCTAGTTCGCTCACACCCAGGAAGCGTCAGGGTCGTTTACATACTGACATACACACACACATACACACACACACACATACACACACACACACACACACACACACATGAGTATCCTCCTAACAAGATACATCTCACACATTGTATTCGAATGTTTCGGAAAAATAAATAGTTCAATATGTCAATTCTCATTTTCATTTATTTGAGGTATTTAACTTAGAGGTATTTATGTGCACTTGTTGAGCTGACTGATTATATCAGCACAAGACTTAAAAACCAACTTAAATCCATAAAAGACAGAACACCCGAAAGGGTAAATACACATTTCACTAATGATACATTTTCTGTCATGCTAACCCCAGCCAACAGCCTGCTGACTTTAGGGTTGATGGTTTTGCGCACGAGTGAGACTTTCCAACAGCATTCACCGTTCAAATCGTCAAGGAGAAATGTCCACCCACGAATTTGGATAGAGTTGGAAAAAAAAATTATTATGTTGTATCTTATTTTCATGAGACAAGGATTGACTTAAAAACGTATTTTTTTTTTTGGGAGGACCCCCAGATACCCGAACGCACTAGGGGGTATTCAATACCCCCGGTCTGGCCCCCCACCCCCTGCGGGCGCCCTTGTCAGGAATCTAACCCGCGACCCTTAACTCATTAAAAAGATGGGGTACCGAGTGAGCTAAGGTGTCGGACTAACGTCCATTTGAGAGACTCTGAGGTTAGTGTGGTCGACCATAGGTAGTGACGGTGGAACCTTATTTGTGTGTGTGTGTGTGTGTGTGTGTGTGTGTGTGTGTGTG
>CABFOV010000858.1:97246-111756 GCA_902141375.1 Timema poppense
CAGAAAGTAAAATAATGTGCTAAAAATATAATACAATACCGGTAACTTTTAAATTGTTGCGTTCAAAACAACGCTGGAAGTACCCTAATCTACATCCACCTGCAAATAAAATTCACTGGGGGGGGTGGGGGTGGGGGGAAGCCCTCAACGAGTAAAACTAGTAACAAATATAAAATTAAAACTTACTTCCTAAATGTAATAATAGAATTCAATGTAGAACAGATTTTGAAATTTGGAGTTTAATATAAAGTCCAAAGATCAACAGTATAAAAGATATGAAAACCTTGGATTAAGTAGAAATTATAATGGATTGACAATTAGGGAACTTCACTATATTTCCATCATACTATGAAAGAGTTAAGAACACATTGAATTAATATAATTAATATAATTAGTATAATTCATTGTGTTCTTAACTCTTTCATATTATGATGGAAATATAATGAAGTTCCCTAATTGTCAATCCATTCTAATTTCTACTTAATCCAAAGTTTTCATATCTTTTATACTGTTGATCTTTGGACTTTATATTAAACTCCAAATTTCAAAATCTGTTCTACATTGAATTCTATTATTACATTTTGAAGTTGTTTCCTTACTACATTTCATTATGTTTTTCAAAAAAATAAAAGATTTTTAAAGGCTTGCTCCCCTTCCCCCACCTTCCTATGCCAAAGGAGGTCACACACACCACAAGCAAATATTTGAAAATTGGATGGTTTTAAACGCTATTTGGCCAGCCATCTTTCAGCTTCATATTCGAGAATATCAAACGTTAAAATAACATTCATAGGGAACCTTCGGTTAGCTCGACAATTTATTTAGGCGATGTATACTTTCATTATGTATTATTGTACAGACCAGCAAATATGAAAATTACAACTATAACCTCCTTCCCCAAGAGCAAATTCTTTCTTAAGACCTTGTTTGTAGAGAGAACTGATAGCCTACATTATGCATCGTTTTTCTAAAACTATTGCCAACATATTTGAAAACTTCAGATAGTTTTTTTTTCTTCATATTTCCCGTTTTACAGGTGCGTCATCCACCCTGCAAGTGGACAGCAGGACGAACTCGCCCCCTTCCCCCTCACCCTACACACATAAAGAGTGGATATATTTCTTCATAGCCCCCCGGGGTCGAGCCAAAGGTCCCTTGAAGACGATCAACTCTAGACCCTTATCCACGCGGACTGTGGCTCTCTTTACATGATGCGGCGGTCAACTCCAGAGAGCGGGACGTTGTTGATAGGACCGAAGATCAAAAAGCCTGAGGTTGCATCAGATGATGATGACACGACCCTGCCCTAGAAGCTTAAGTAGGGGTGTGGGCCCGGATATGAAGGTAAACACGAGGCGAGCATAAGGAATAAGGGCACCTTCAGACGGGTCCACTCAGCGCCACTTTTTGTGATAGGAGACAGCACCAAGAAAGCACTGCTAGGTAGCCCTGTCTGAAGGTGCCGTAAGAGCCCCCAATTACGAGGAAGCGACAAGAAGCCTATATTTAATATAGTATTATCCTTTTGTAGGTGGGGATGTGGTATCGAAAGAAAATTATCGATACTGTAGGTAGCCTACTCGTTAAAAGTATCGGAAGAATATTATCGATATCGTACTCGTATTGAAAGAAAATTATCGATAACAGTAAATATCGGTATAGAAATATTAACCTGGAAACATGTTTTTTTATCTGGTATTAATAATCTTTTACCCTCCTCGGTGTCTGTGTGATCTAACGCGCTAATCTCGTGTTGGACTATACTGCCAAAGACAGGGAGATCGGGGTTCGATCCCTGTCGGGTGCACTGAGGGTGGTTTTTCCCTAAATGGCTTTTCACTCTACCACCACGCAAATGCGGGGGAATTTAATCTAAATCAAGCCTTCCTAATCCCTATCCTAATAGTGTAATTAGTACATAGGCGTATAACCTGAACAGGTACTAAGACGTTGTGTTACAAAAAAAATCTCAACTTTTGATTCATCATTGTATTTTCATTTTTATTTAAACACTGAACATTATAACGGTTTTTATTAGTTTAAAACAAATTTTACAAGATGCTTTTTCGCTATCTAACATACGTCTTACTTCCCGTTCGGATTATACGCTTAAGTACTAAATTACACTAATGGGTTAGAAATTGGGGAGGTTGAATTTAGAGGATGTTGACCCGCATTTGTGTGGAGGGAGAGTGGAAAACCATTTAAGGAGACACCCCCTCCCCCCCAGTTCACCCGACCGAGATATGAACCTCGATCTCCCTATCCTCGGCAGTCTAGCTCAACACTAAACTCCCGCGTTACTCCATTGAGGCGGGTTCCAACTTATTTAAAAAAAATCATAATTTACTTTTGGGAAGTGCCATTTTTTTTAAAACTTCATTCGTCGTTTATGTACTCTATCAAGATGGATTATTAGCCTCATCTGCACATAAACGTTTCTGAATAAGTTGCTTCTTGCTTGTCATGCATAAAATGAGCGAGGATTGAGAAATAGTGTAATTTGTTCTTCATCTAGAGACAACCATAGTAAACATTTAATCTCAGCACGGGCCATGAGGGAAGGTAAAGTCCGTTCACCGTAGGAAATGTTTTCTGAAAGGCCTTTTTTCCAACCAGAAATCTATTATATAGTAGGATATCTTCCAGAAAGTAATTTCTACCGTGAATGGAGTATAGCAAAAAATGTGTTTCTTTCCATAACGGAGTGTGGGTAAAAGTATCGGAAAAAAGTATCGAGTAAAAAAAACTAGTATCTAAAAGAAAATACCGATATTAGTAAAGATACTGTACTCATTTAAAGTATCGGAAGAAAAATATCGATACCGTACTAGCTTTGAAAGAAAAGTCTCGATAACAGTATCGGTACAGAAATTTTAATCTGGAAATATTTTTTTATCAAGTAACAATTTCAACTTTTGTATGATAATAATTAATATATTTTCATATTTATTTAAACAATGAAAACTATAATGATTTAACTATGTTATAGTATATTTAGGTCTATCGCGTCTATTTTGTATGTTGAATCTCGGAAGTGATAAGTTAAATAGTATTGTATAGTGGATATTATAAAAGGTTTTTGACCAAACCAAATGTTAAAATGTCTATTTAAGTGTAGCTGATGGAAAGTTATTTAATAGCTGAATATGGGTGACCTGGCGGTCTAGGGGTAAGGTGTCAGACTTCTGTGCTGGCGGCCGGGGTTCAATCCTCGGTCCCGGCACAGATTTATCTGATTACCAAACCCTTCCTTCACCTCTGACAAGACATCTTGTGAATGTGGAGAATGACAGGTCTCCGCCGTGGTTCGGATTCAACGTTAAACTGTAGGTCCTTCATTTCATCTCACAATCACCCTACCATTACACATTAGCGTAAGTGCGTATAAACCGAACGGATAGTAAGACGCGGTGCTAATAATAATAATAATAATAATAATAATAATAGCTGAATATGATTAGTAATATATTTTTTGATTCTATTTTATACCATTCTTTAACCATCGTAAATATTTAATACAAGCATGGGTAAAGATAACAAAAAATTAGTTTCTTTCGATACCAAGCATTAACCAAAGTGTGAGTACTAATATCAGTAAAAGTATCGGAAAAAAAGTATCGAGTAAAACATACTAGTATTGAAAGGAAAATATCGATATTAGTAAAGTATCAATACTTTTTTTTACATCCCTTCTCTTATGGACTATCCACATAATGAGGTAAAGATGAAAAAGCTAGTTTTTTTTAAGAGGAAATGTAGTTCTATGAAAAGAGAATGGGAAACCATCTCGGTAAACCATAATCGATACATCCAGCTATGATTCGAATTCTGCCCTCCCCATCGCCAACAAATCAGATCATACAAGACTGACGCCTGAGTCTACATGCCCACCAATTTTGGGTTACCCGCCTCGGTGACGTAGTTGGCTAACGCGCTAGTCGTGTTGAGCTCGACTGCTGAGGACGGGGAGATCGAGGTTCGAATCTCGGTCGGGTGAACTGGGGGTGGTTTTTCCTAAAATGGTTTTCCACTCTCCCTCCACGCAAATGCGGGTTCACTTCCTCTAATTCAACCTTCCCAATTCCTAATCCATTAGATTAATTAGTACTTAAAGCGTATAACGAAAGGGTAGTAAGACGCAGTGCTAAAAAAAATATTTGGGTTCATCTTTGAAGACAATTATTGCTGGACAAAATACCTGGGTCATCCATAAGCCACGTAACGCTTTTTTCTTACCTTTTTTTTTGGGGCCTCCCTCTCATTTTCCATGCAACATCATGTAGGCATTTAGACCAAACTCCCCCGCTCCCCCCTCAACCTTTATTACGCAACTTTTCACATAAAGAGAGTCGTTATTTCAAAGGGAAGCTTTTGTGACACTAAAAGAGGGACTCAGATTTTAATACCACTCAGGATCATAAGTTATCCATAGGTATGTTTACTAACGGTGAAAAACATAAACAATTATATTATTTTCCCAACATTAGAATTTAAGTTTATGTGAAGTACCCTACCCTTCCCCCATGTAGCACCGTGTATAAATAGAGCTCTTCCCCTCTCCTCTTGAAAGTGTTAGTGGCCTTCTTTAAAAATTACTTAAGGGTCTTGGGGGGAAAAGGATTCCAGTATTTGTATTAAATTATCATACGAAAAGTGGCAGGAGGGGGTCAGAATCCATCTTACGTAAGGTTTTTAATAATGTGCATGGTAAGGATTTTTTTTAATGGAAGAATACTCTGAAATGTTTTATTTTCATTCATTTACTAACCAACCCCAATCTAATCACTAATTTGTTCTCTGTTTTATATAAAGAGAATTATCACTCTTTTTGTTACGAATCCTTATATCTAAAAATAACTAAGCAATTAAAACAATCTAACTAACCAAATCATGAACAGTTACGTAAGATAAGGGTCTTGGGACCGTGAGGGTGGTCCTTTACGTAGAAAATTATTATTATTATTATTATTATTATTATTATTATTATTATTATTATTATTATTATTATTATTATTAGCACCGCGTCTTACTACCCGTTCGGGTTATACGCACTTACGCTAATGTGTAATGGTAGGGTGATTGTGAGATTAAATGAAGGACCTACAGTTTAACGTGGAATCCGAATCACGGTGGGGGCCTGGCATTCCCCACATTCACAAGATGTCTTGTCAGAGGTGAAGGAAGGGTTTGGTAATCAGATAAATCTTTGCCGGGACCGAGGATTGAACCCCAGCCGCCAGCATAGAAGTCTGACACCTTACCCCTAGACCGCCAGGTCACCGACATTTTACGTAGAAACAGGGATCCAAATTCATGAGAGAGGAAAACCTTACGTAATTTAAGTATTCCCCTTACGTGGTTTATGGATAACCCTTTATTTGAATGAGTAATGTTATAACGACGACCTCCTAGTCTGCACACTCCTGAAAGAGGGAGAATTATTCACTCAGCCATCTTTTCAACAAGAAGAGAGTTGAATGGGGAGACATAAAACTCCACATAAGAGGCTCGAATAAAACTAGACATTTTAAAGTGCGCAGAAGAGCTCAAAGATACGGCGCCTCTAAACACAAGAGTATAAGGGAAGGGGAGGGGGGACACACTTTGTACTTGCAGGCCGTGGGAACACGGCACAAGGCACAGGCGCGGGCGGCAATCAACATCGAAGGTGACCATTTCTCAATAAAACATTTTCCCATGTGCAGCAAAGTTTTTTTTTATTTGTGTATGCAGTTATGGTATTAGGGTAGGTTTAGAAACTTATTGCAAATGTTTTATCAGTGGTCACGCGGTCCCAAGGCGTCAAGTTGGCAATTAACTATATTGCTAGCGACGGGGAGGTCGGGGTTCGAATCTAGGTCACGCGACCTTATAAGCTTTGATTTCCCATCCTCATTCCCCATTAATGCAGATGCTCCTCTCCTAAATTACCTTCTTCATTCCTACCCCACCGTTAATGACACTTGTGTAGAAAATAATAATGAGCATACAGCGATTATATTTGTCAAACGTGCTAGCTACTAAACATGAAAGAGATTCTGTGACAAACAGATGCTTACCATCGTGTGGTGGCCACACTATAGATACCAAGTGGATAATTGTCTAATAAAAGAAACTCGGGAGTCAATATCTCTACCATCGCATGACGACCACACTTGTCTACCCGCGTAGAAACTTAGCTGAAAGCATCTCCAATGACAGATCCCTACCATCGTATGGCGACCACACTATAGTATTGCCAGCTTATATGAACCAAACACGTGTGTAATGAGCTGAGGCCGGACAGAATGGGATGTACGAGCGCAAACAGCGGATTGGGCAGCATTACATGTATGGCTGCGTGATGAGGGGGCGGGGGGAGGCGATTACAGTTAACACACACACACACACACGGGGTAATATAAACACACACACGCAACAGCCATGCCCGAGGGAGTGTAAATATAGAGAATGACCATGACCAGCCCAAAGTAAAGATGCAGCTGGGGGAAGCCGAGACAACAACTAAAACAACGGTAAATCCAGGATTACAGGAGCTATTAAGGCGCAAGGTTTTGATTTTGATCCAAATACTCGATCTCAAAATGATGCGTGCTTTTTTTTATAATCGACACTGTGGCGTTAAAACCTTTTTATCCAGACGAAAGTTAACTTTTTTTTTGCAGAAATATGTAATAAAAAATAAGGAGTCGCATTAAAAAAATCAACGTGACCTTAAAGTCACCTTAGCAACGCCACCCAAGGCCGCAACAGCCTTACCATCTTACTTCCTCCTCAGAATCAAACTTTTGTCTAAATAATTTTTTCTTCAGTGCGTTGTTTTCGAGATATTTGGTGGAAAGTTTTCAAATGAACACCCGGTATAATATATAAATATAAAGTTTGAACAAAGTCGATGGTACCGTTTAGGCTACAATCCTAGGGACAGACATATCTTTTGACACCTATATTTTTGGGTTCAAGGGTACATTAAACGCTAGGAAAAAACAAATTGAAAACATACTAATTTGATTTGATGTTTTTCTATTGTAGAGTCAATTCACATATATTAACACAGCAGCTGTGGCCGCGTTGCTAAGGGCGTTAAACTCACAACGCACCAGGTCACCACTGATGGGTAAATCGGGGTACGAATTCGGACCGGGTGCACTGTGGATCCTGGTCTTCCATACGCGATTTGTAAATGTGTTTTGAATGTTCTCTTTGTACCCTCTAGATACTCTTAATCCCATACCTTAAACTAAGTAGTAGATACCTCTTGTGTTAAACGTGCTGATTAAAATAATAATAATAATAATAAAAGCAACAAAAAAACACAAACTAAATCAAATAACGCAATAAAGTGTTTCAATTTCAAGTTTATCAAACGTAGAGATAAGGTGGTTTACCACTAGTGAATCCTGCATGTGGTGCTCACATGTCGGGGAAGAATTCTCGAAGACTTGGAGGAGTTGAACTTATTTCAGACGGCGATAAAAAAAAGTATTTTTACGAGCCATAAACTTTTTTTAGCGCGTTTAAAGAATTGCTTTTTGTGCTTTATTTAAGAGCACACTCTCATCAACACCTCTAAAGAAATTTAAAAAATATATATATATATATATACATATATTTTTAAAACCTAAAATAATATTTAAACCCTTGCGGGAAAATGCCATCATTCGAGATATCCGAAGGAGATAAATCAAAGAAGTTAACTTTTGAAGGGATTACTGAAAAATGTGTTGCACTATTTGCGGTTTAAGGACTCGTTAAGGTTCACTGCCAACTTTACTAAGGGGAAAAAAAAGAATGGACGTAAAAACAAAGAAATGCTTGTACGAAAAATTATTTTTAACTCGACTAAAGTATAGAAATATTTTGTATTTTAGTGCCTCGAGTTTTAAGAGCACGTTCTAACTTTGCACACCATCTCTAATCCGAAAACGCAAGGAGGAGGAGGAAGTGAATTTTAAGGGAATACACTATCGTTTACAAAGAGAGAGAATGGGGAAATACTCTTGGAAATAAAACTATGTATTAGTGATGTTCTAAGGAAGAACTTTGTGTTTACCGAGTTTAGTGAAAATTAAATTAAGTAACTTTAGAAAAGGCACTTTTTATTATACTTTAAATAAATTTTATTATGATTATTTTTCAGTCTGTTACCCTAATACAAACATATGAATTAGGATTAATGTATCTAAAAGCTTTATGAATTAAATAACCAAGCTATTATAGTTATGTACGGTTATAGCTGCATCTAAATATACCCTTCAAATTGAAAAATAACATCTGCAAACGGGAATCGAACCCGAGATATCCATAGGAGCAGCTAGAAATCTTATATCAAGAGGCCAGCCGGTAAAATTAAGATTATAATATGAAAAAAAAATTAAATCAAGGGTGTGAGTGTTAGAATGTAAATCTTGTGTTGAGGTCACGTTCATGTTTTTTTTAAGCAATCTGTCTTATTACCCGTTAGGGTTATACACTGATGTAATAATTACGCTAATGGTTTTTAAGGATTAGGAAGGCTATATTTATAGGAAGTGTACCCACATTTACTTGGAGGGAGAATGGAAAACTATTTTGGAAAAACCATCCTCAGTACACCCGACCGAGATTCAAACCTCGATATCAATCTCCCCACCAGTCTCGTATACTGCGAGAGTAGCGCCGTAGACCATGCGGTCACCGAATCGGATTAGAATATATAATCATTACTAGTTTTGACGGTACATTACAGTAATGTTAACTTTAAACTAATCATTTCTCTGCAGCGACGGTCACAAATCTAAGGCGTAAGGCTCACAAGAGATGAATTACCGGTAACGGGGAGGTCGAGGTTTGAATCTTGATCGGGCGGCACTTCGAGAATGTTTTTACAAATGTGATTAATCATGGGTGTGTTCCCATTCTCTCTCTACGGTAGTGCGGAAAAATTTATTCGAATGCCGTTAATAGCTGTGGTGTTAAATATAATAATAAAACCATTTGTAAACACACGCATACACGTCACTACGCAGCCGTCAAGTTTTACACGTCCAGTTGAGGAATAAATCCGCCTTTACGTAGGCATGCAATCCGCAGAGCTAGATAGTATTGCAGGTTGCGAGTAAAACAGGCGCTTATCCCCTTTCCTCTCAACATCCCATAGTTCATACATTGTGTAGAGTTACGTTACAAGTCACACCCCTTAAACAAGTTTCGTCTTGAAGAGGGTACAGAAGAAATTTTACTACCACCTGAATTGAGTCCGAAGGATAGACCAGATAAATGTTACTGGCACTTGAGTTACGTCCAAAGAATGAAACGTACTTTTTACTACCACCTAAGTTGCATCTGAAGGAATGAAGTTTAATAAACAAAATAATATTGGAAAAATGAACAAAAGTATGTTCAGGATTATACCTTATAGCATAATTTAGTCAATACTACAGTAAATGTTAAATAAAATAACCTAACCTAGAAAGCAGCCAGCAGGCATAATTAAAATAAATATTGTTTGTCATATTAGTGTTATAAATAAGTGACTAATTATAATTGTGATTCTGGTAGTGGAGTTAAATAGTTTACACACGGTTGAACCCAGCTCTGTACTCCTCCCACGAGTCGGTATGATATGTGCAGGACGCAGCGCGATTCTCGCGAATTAAATATAAAGCCTGGTTATTAATAATAATAGATAACTTTATCTTAGTGGTGAGGCTGAGAAGATTATTTTGTGGGAAATGTACCCATATTAGTGTGAAAAGGGAATGGGAAAACCCAATCCTTACGCATCCAACTTAGAATCGAACCTCGGCCTTTCAAAGACAAATCAAGTCTATTGCGAATGTTCTGGTGACCAACATCGGGGGTTGCACGGTCTAATGTGTCACTCTAACAATAGTTTTAGCGGGTGACGTGGTGGTCGGGGTTCAAACCCACCCCCACCCCCCTAGTCAAGTGTACTGAAGATTTTCCCCCCAAAATGGTATCCCACTATCTTTCTACTCAAATGCGGATACATTTCCTATGAAATTATAACAATCACCCCTAGCTCATCACTGTACTGTTAATGTTCGGATAATCCGGACGAAGGTAGAAACGCAAGGTACATAAAAAACTGTTATTTTGACTATTAATATATGTAATAGGTATGTAATGCATTCAGTATTATCTCTTAAGAGACCAAAGCCGTTATTAGCGGTTTCTTAGTAATTTATTGATTTTTTTATTAGTAGCTAGCTTTAACTTACACCCACACCGCTTGTAAAGCAGTTCAAGACGCTCTAAAGACTCACTTAAAGATGTCTAGAAACTTTAAAAGAATGCCATTTTGACCAAATATTTGATATCCATTCGACGCCACATAGCTCAAAGTAATGTCTTTTCGTAAAACAAAATCTACTACTGTTTTAGGTCAGTCACCCATAAAAAACACTCTTTTGAAGTGCCACTTAAAACTTTCACGTTTTTTTTAAGGTCTGAAGAAAAAAACTATAAGGTCATAAAGGCCGTTAACATATCTGTGGACCTACCTCCTTCAAAATGACGACGATATTGGGAGAGAATGTGGGTTGAAACCATTAAAATACCGAGAGAAACGCAGCCAGCCGGACCCTAAGGGGCGACCAAATATTTCATAATAAGAAACATTGTCCCGGGTTATTCGTGCGGATCCCCAATTAAATTTAATGTTCCGATAAGTTAGTTAACCACGTTTTCACACCAAGATTAGTAAAGGCTTTAATCAAGTAAAAGGGATGATAAGGGGTAACATTAAGCGCACCCAAATTTGCGTCAAGAGGATGTGGTGAAAACCATCCCGGTGCACCTTGCCTGGTATTCGAACCAAGACCGCAGCATTGGACACGATCTAGTGAAGTGTTTATTTTTTAATTTGCGTACTCCTTTCATAGGCACGTATCAAAGTACCTCAAAAGCTTAAAATAAATTAATTTATCTGGTCATTAGAGTATTTTAAAAAACAAACTAGTTACTAAATTCAAGAAGAAAGTGTGTTATTTTAACTAAAATACTTCAAGCATAATTAGCTATGGTATAGTTTGAAATGCAAGGTCACAAAAATCAATAAACATATTTTAGCTTGATAAAAACCTTGACAAGCTTCACATTTCACTAAGGTAAAAATTATTTGCAGCTCAGGTTAAAAAGAGAGATAAAACATTAAAAATATTATAAAATTTAATGTTTGAATGAAAATGCTTATAATATATTTTTTTAAGAAAACTTACAAAAAGTTAGATGTTAAAAAAACACCTTTTACGTACCCAAATTTTCTTACGAAGATACATTTGCCAGCTAAATAAAGTTACTAGATCTACTTTCACGTATTTAAGAGGTCAAGCCATGTGATGTGCGGCTGTCACTTTAAATAGACTTATCAAGACCTATAAAATAACACTAAATATAGTAAGATATTAGCAATGTTGACAGCAAAAAAGGTGTTTGTATTTTATAAAAGGATCCTCCAAATGTCAATTCGTAGGAAAATCAAGGAAAAAGCTTAATACTAGGTTAAGTTGGAGCAACCCGCTTTGGTGGCCACATGGTCTAACGCTCTACTCTCGCAATAAACAAGCGTGACCATGACGGGAAGATCGGGTTTCAAATCTCGGTTGGGTCTGAGGGTAGATTTTCAAAAATTGCTTCCCACTCTCCTTCCACGTGAATGCGGTTACACGTCTTCTAAATTCAACCTTCCTCATCCGAAAACACAATAGTGTAATTAATAGATATGGGTATAAACCGAACGGGTAGTTAGTTAGACGCGGTGCATAAAAAAATTAGAGCAAAAAAAAAGCCCATGGTAAATAATGTTCTTGCTCCCCGAGTAAAAAATTACTGGTCTAGTGCAACACAAGACTGGAACCTTAGACTGCTGGTAAACAACAATTAGTTTCCCAATATTGCTGTATTTAAAAAAAAAGGTAAAATAGTTTCCCTGATCTCAAACTCATCGTTTTCTAAAGTAGAATAACGAAAACCGTTCCACGACGCGACGTTTCATAAAGAGCTGGGAGGTGGAAAGGGTACGGTGGCTATGCTATGGCCCCAAAAGGGGTATACGATGGGTGAAATTTTGAGAAACAATGATTTAGTAAAATGTTATCAATGTTGACTGCAAAAAAAGAAAAATGGCTGTGTTCTTAGTTCTTACCGTAAGCTAACAACTGAACCTTGGCCAGCGCAACCGATATCACGTAGCCAACATCACAATAATCAAGATAAACGAATTCCACCGCCGGTTTTTGGACTGCGGCCGCGGAACTTCAAATTATTGTTCTCACGGTGATGTTTTCACACCGTCCTTAATCGCCGTGTGAGAAATAAAGACGAGAAACCTGCGAGGTCCCCTCCTCAACCGACGCGTCCGAGTACCTCGCGGCCTTGATAATCATGACCTTGGAGAAAAGAGCGAGGAACAAGGCGAGCAACGACAGGGAAACACAAGATTCCGCAATAAGCGCTGAAAGCAGGACTTGTACACTCTGTTTATCATGAATAGTAAGTCTCACCTTGACAGATTACGTACGCTATGGCACTTCCTCAGGCCTGTCCAACACACGACGACGGGCCGCCTGCAGCTCCCGAGTTCGTTCTGTGCGGCCCGAAAATCAACTTTCGGGAATAAACAACAAAATAGGCTCACCTATCATCACTGTACAAATAGCCCAAATCACAGATCATACTCAAGAATGCCTATGTTTGGCTCAATTTTTTACGTTAAATTACGTGAAACGTGATCACACATGTGTTTTATTAAGTTAACTTAACTTTAAGTGAGTGTTACGTAAAGTTAAAGTTAAGTTTATCGTGATCTCGGCATTAGGTCCTATACACTTCATGCGAGGCCTCCGGACAGTTCCCCAAGGGCCCTCAGACAGGAATATCAAACTTGCGGACCGCGAAACACATGTGGCCCGATCAATGATTCTGTGCGGCCCACTAACCTTTAGATGAACCAACAACATACAATGCGGATTTATAAAACAGAAAACGTTTTTGTTAGTTGAGAAAATCTAAAAATTGGGGTTGGTGTACCCAATATTTCCTCTTTACCAAACAGATTGATTCCCAACAAATGGTTAAATCTGTACACAAAATCATTAGTTTAATTTCCCGGTTAGTCGGTCGTGAGATTTGCTCCCAAATCTCCTCAATATTTCCCATGGATAATCAAAAAATAGGGTACTATCCGATAAAAAATTAGTATATTTCCCAAAGTGTCCATAATTTACCATTATTGTTAATACACACTAAACAAGATGAATTTGTTTTTAAGTCAAGTTTATGTTATATAATTAGTTAATATTGATATATTACACGTAGGTAGAGTAAATACACGGTAGGGAAGAATTTATACAACAGTTACAAACGTTACTAAAACTAATATCATATACTCATGTCCAGACATAAGGTTCTGTAGCTGCCACTTTAAATAGAGTATAAACGCCGATAAAATGATACCTGTAATATCGTTCATTTTTGTCCAATTAATGTTGACCGGAAATATATATAAGTGTGTAGTAGGTGTCGTGTGTGGTCGTAGGCATCCGGTAAGAAGGTTTTTTTTTTCGAAATTTAATCCCAAAAGAGGTTCGACTGTGGTTGGAACATTTTGATCCTCAAAATAATTGTATAAATGAGCTTTAAAGATAAAATTTGGTAGGAAGCTGTAGGTATTGTCTCTCCTAACCAAAACAACAACAACTAAAGATGGAAAATTTCAAAATGGAGCTCTAAGAAAAAGGAGGTAGAGGTGGTGGGAGTCTATAATTATTTTATTTTAGATGAGGTAGAAAACAAAAATTTGGTAAACATGTAGATAGACAACTCCATACAAACAAATTTTAACATTGGGTTACAATATACTACCCACACCCATGTTAACCTTCACGCATAAACGCTCTATTGAATTCATACTACCCACTCCGATACTAATAATCCTTCTGCATTAGTACTTTGGCATCAAAAGTTCAAAATTCAAAAGTGGTACAACAGCATTAACCTGGAATCACCACTTTAATATGCTAATTACTCAAAATGGGTACGGGTACAAAACTTTGATATCGAAATAAGTTCAAAATTCAAAAGTGGTACTAAAGGTTAACGGAGGTAGGAATTTAAGTATTTGTAGTAGATGTGTTACACCCTCTCTACGTCTTGTTATCACCCCGACCATGAGAAGGTAATAAAGGGAGAGGAAGTAAACTACATAAACAAAAATGGAATCTGTAAAAATACGTAAATTCAAAAAAAAGTAATTTTATTCAATAAATGACAAAAGCGCAGATGAAAACAAATGGTCTCATTATATCATAATGAGTTCTATTGGAAATCATACTCGAAGTAAACAACTTTACGACATTAAGTTGTGCAAGTATTTAAATAAAAAGGAAACATGATATCTATCACAAAATTGATAGATCGGTCTATATGAGACAAAACTACAGAATAATTATTTAAATGTGTTACAAAAGTTATAAGGGCCTAATGGGCACCTTGATATTGTTCAA
>CABFOV010000858.1:111958-129186 GCA_902141375.1 Timema poppense
ATTCCTCACATTCACAAGATGTCTTGTCAGAGGTGAAGGAAGGGTTTGGTAATCAGATAAATCTATGCCGGGACAGAGGATTGAACCCCGGCCGCCAGCATAGAAGTCTGACACCTTACCCCTAGACCACCAGGTCACCTATACTAAAAATAACAAAGGTACTTTATAAATTCACCTTGCGAAGAACGGGTGTACCAACTATTAGTTTAAGAAAAGAAAATATATCTTATTTGAAATGTAAACTCTAATATTATGAATGAATGACTTAAAACACAATAGGGATCGAACGTGTGGTGAAAATTCAGTCATCCAACTATTTAAAAAAAAAATTATGTGAAGGTCTTTTCGATTGAGACATCCATCGGGCCCGCATCGCCATACTATCAGTTCGAGAGGGGAACACCGGAATGCTAAGTGGCACGTAGCCCGACATACGTTACGTGCTAGCGTTACGTTCGGAAATGAGAAAGAGAGGCCAGGAGAAGGGGGTTGGAGACATCGGATGTATGTATACACGTGTTACAGGCGACACTATCAGCTCGTGTAGTTCTTGAAATAATTTATCTTAAATTAAAATTATTATATTTGAGGAGCATATTACCATTCAAAAGAGCTGTTTGATTTAAATAAAATATTGAGAATAGTAGTTTAAAAAAAAACTATTTTAAAATATTCATACAAGTTACATCGGAGCTGTATCGTAAGGGGGAGTGTGAATACATTTTAACTCACTTCGGTGGTCACATAGTTTAAGGCACCACTCTATTGATTACGGGTAGCTCAAGAGTTCAAGTCCATGTCGAGCGGACTTGAGTGTTTTTTTTCCTAAATGGTTTTTCACACTACTACGGCCCAAACGGTAAGTGAAACTCGGTGCTAAAAAATATGATTAAATCTTTAGAATAGGCCCATATTATTGTATTAAGGATGTGCATTATATATTCAAAATTATAACTAAGGGAACTATATATAAGACTATCAATGTACGTTGCCAGATTTTAAAATCCACCTTAAATGTATTTATTAACAAATTAAATTTGTTAATAAAGACCATAATAAAAAAAATACGCACCCTTTGGTGGGATGAAAGGATATCCTTGTTTTATTTACGTCACACGGTCGGGCTACCTACAACCTTGCCTTGTAAAACAGAATTAGGGTTTAAGGTGTGTTGGGAACACGAGCTAAGAGAAGTTTTATTAGCAGAACTTTTTTTTGCCAAAATAAATAAAACAATCGCGCCAGTAGAAAAAATAGAGTTACATATATTTTTTCATATGGCTACCTCAACAATTTTTGAATATCTGTCCCGAGCTTACTGGCATTAGACGAGATACTTTTTAAATGAAGACAAAAAGTTGTACTACAATTCCAGGACACTCTTCATAAACATTAAATAAGAACTGATGAGGTCACCGTGCGAATAAAATTAAACTATTATGTGTCTACTGAAGCAAAATTTGATTTATTTTGACCAAAAAAAGGTTTTGATATAAAACCTGCAGAAACAGGCCTTTTATCGCATCCCCTATACTCCCACCTTAATAAAAATCCACTAGCGTTTTTATGAACAAAGAATGGGAATCCTGGAACGGGAAAACGCAAACCTTCAGTGTAGAGTCTGATGATTTTAATAATAGGCAAAAAAAGTTTACTTTTTAAAGAAAATCATATGATCATTACGAAAAATCGAGCTATTTTCCATCCCTATTATTTTTATTACTGTGAACCGCATCTTACTACCTGTCCGAGCTATACATATTTAATCAAACTGATGGAGGAATGTGTAATTTAGAGGAAGTGTACCCACGTTTGTGTAGAGGGAGATTGGGAAACAATTTATTTAAAGATCTCATTTCGGTTCACACATAAACGGGATACATACCCCGTCCTACCCTCGTCACCGGCAAACCAAGACTATACTTCATTCACGGTAGGAGTTTACCTCTGAAAGGTCTTTTTTCCTACCAATATCCTACTATATAATAGATTTATGGTAGGGAAAAAGGCCTTTCAGAGGTAAACTCCTACCGTGAACGAACTTTAGACGAGGTTGTTGTCATTGTCCAATCTTCCACCGGTGTAAAACTCATTCCCATTAACATCAATCCTTAAAAATCCTTACTGTTGGGTGCACTGATTAGTTCTCCCCCTCCCCCTTTTTTCCAACACGCAAATTCGGGTAAATTTCCTCAAAACTTTACCTTACTCATCCTTAGCCTTATTAGCATTCCCCCCCTCCTCCGTCTAAGGTATTTAATGTGTACTTTTTAAACGGACTGATTATATCAACACACGATTTATAAACACACTCAAATCTAGATCAGACACAACAACCAGCAACTAGCCATTAATTTATCAGTGTGAAAGGTGGGAAACCCACATTTAATTATTTATATATTTTTTCGACCATGGCGGAAATAGAGCCCAGGACCCTTAGATCTGTAGGATTGACTCTTTACCGACTGAGCTAAGGTGTCAGAGACATTAGCGTTATTTTTATCATCACGTCTTACTACCCGTTCAGGTTATACAGATATGTACTAAATACACTTATAAGTTAGGGATGTGTAAGGTTGAATTTAGATCAAGGTTACCCACATTTGAGTGGAGGGAGAATAGAAAACCATTTTAGGAAAAACCACCGTGAGTGTACCTGACCGGGATTGGCAGTCCAGCCATGCGACCACAGAAGCAGGTATTAGCGTAATTAAAATGCGTATAGTCCGGACGGGGGGTGGTGGAAATAATAATACACAATCCAGACGAAAAGATGAAACGAGAGCATGTATTGCCGTTCATTCCGAGAATATTATGTCAGCATGTGCACAGTTGGGAGGTGACCTCATGTTTCAACACACATCACCGCAATACGCATGCGCAGACACGCGACACTGTGTACTCTCCAATAAGATGCGGGCACCCAAGTATTGTTTTACTGCTTACATCAGATCAAAACGTATTCGCGAGCACGAGGTGTTAAAAAACAATACTGGAAGACGTGATACAAGAGTAACAAGATATGGCTCCCGTGGAGTAAGCTAGAGAGGCCCCTGCCCCAACACAGGTGTGAGAGGACTAGGGTTCAATTACATGCCCCACCAAAAAGTATACTCTTTTTGGTGCTCTATAAGTAGGCGTTTAAACAGGGATGGGGAAAATTTACTTTCCAAAAAGTAATCAAAAATGTAGGAACTTAAAACAGGGGTAGTTATAATTTAAATAGGTCGTATGTATTTGGCTACTTATGTAAATTGTGTGTATGTATTTCCCAATTTTCTTACCAATTAATATATCAACTTTCACGTATTCATACGTCAAATCATGTGATCTGCAGCTATTACTTTGCTAAAATTACACTGTTACCAATATCGACAGTAAAAATATGTATTTTTTAAAAGGTGTTCCAAATGTCCATTTGTAAGAAAATCAAGGTGTATATTATAATATAATATAGTATTTATTAATATTTGTACACTCCGTTTATCCTAAATTACAGAAGTCTTCAGGCCCTATGTGAGGGGGGGGGGNGGGCCTGGATTTTTTTTTTTTATATCAGAAAATGTTAGAAAATATTGAAGATTAGCAATAATATTCCCACAATTTGTACTGTTACTAAATTTTTAGTATAGGTATGCTTTCCCCCCCTTTTTTATATAAAAGTATATATTATATATATTGGTCATATTTCTTTTCTTTTTTTATATGGGATTAATTATTTTTTATCTTTTTTACCAGATTAATGGAAAATAGAAGGTGGCATGAAAAAATAGTGTACCCCGTGGTAAAATTCTTTTGAGAGGCCCTGGCAGTCTTACCTTGACGTATTACACTATGGTGCAGCTTACATACGTGAATCGGTCCAGATAAAACCGCTACCTTTCAGAGTAAACGAAGTGTACAGTAGGATTCTGATAGGAAGAAACTTATCCTCCAGCTAACTGGTGTGCCAGAAGGTTTTTCATATTAAAATCCTCCTGTATGCATGTGTGCTGGAGCCATAACATAAAAGGGTTACGGTGGAAAGGGTCTTGTAAACAATATAAACAAAAATGCGGCCAGCAATGACATTTCACGTCATTTTATAGATATTGAAAATAATATCCATCGACAATGACAGCTGCGGATCATATTACTTGAAGTATGAATACGTGAGAGTGGATCTGGCCCCTTCCTATGGAAAATTGTCGGTAGAGACAGACAAAAAAAATATATACTTTCGGTGGAATAAAACAATACGGGTGTAAATGAGAGCCAAGTTATTATATTTGATAATTACGGTTATAGCCTCATCTAAATATCATATTCTTTATACTGAACCTGGACATGGGAATCGAGCCCTGGACCTTTGGTTTATTACGCCGATACTCTACCACCGAGGTATCCAGAAATCCTCCCGTGACCAGGGTCATTCTTCACTCATATTTTAAGCCAGAGTCTGTGATGGACGTGTGGAAATCGTCGGCTAGATATGAGCGATCAATTAATATCACGAGCTATCAGATAACGCATCCACCTTCGACTCGGGAGGGCTTTATCCTGTCGGTGACCTGGTGGTCTAGGAGGTAAGCTGTCGGACTTCTGTGCTGGGGTCCGGGGTTCAATCCTCGGTCCAGGCACAGATTTATATGATTGCCAAACCCTTCCTTCACCTCTGACAAGACATTTTGTGAATGTGGGGAATGCCAGGCCTCCACCGTGGTTCGGATTCCACGTTAAACTGTAGGTCTTCCATTTCATCTCCCAATCACCCTACCATTACACATTAGCGTAAGTGCGTATAACCCGAACGGGTAGTAAGACGCGGTGATAATAATAATGTATTCTGCCACTTGTACAATTACAACTGTATGAACGCGCATAATATGATGGACTAAATAGCCAAGCTATTATATCTGTTAGTTACGGTTAAAGCCGCATCTAACTATCATATTCTTTAAATTGAAGCGAGATTAAGTATATGTGTGCATTTATTAAAGGGCGATGATTAACCTTCAGGACTATACCAACTGTTAGTTGAATCCGTCGAGCGGTGCCTCAACTGTAATACACGAGCCGTGGTTGAAAAACTCCACTCATTATCTCTTCAAGGGCAAGTTCTATTATCACACCGGGTGGTCATTTACCTTCAACTCAAGCCATATTTACCTGTCTCCCCCAGGCACAAGTCAAGTTTTAATAGTTAGAAGAAAAAACACCATCACGTCAGCCCGCAATCGATCCATACCGACCGAGCAGTCACCGTCTGTTGGCGAAGTTAGTGCCAACTTCTGTGGATATAGCGTGTCATGTGGTCACCACAACTAACCATCCGACCGTTCATCTCAGTTTTTTAAGTTAAACACTGAAGCCGCTACGTCTTTATTCAAGAAGCTTCTCATTTGTCCTCACGAGGATGAGTTGAGCTCGTTCCAGACTAGCTGTTTCACAGAAAATCTGAAAGAGCAAGGGATCGAACCCGGGACCTATGTTTCTATAGCAGGAGCTCTGACCACAAGTTATAATAGTCCAGTTAAAATACTTTCACCCGCCGCGTCTAACTAATCGTCCAGGATATTCGCATATCCACACCAATGGGCTATGGATGGGGGAAGTACATTTTAAACGAAATGTACTCGCATTTACGTCACGAGAAGAGTAGGAAACTATTTAGGAAAACACACCTCAAAACATCCGGTCGGGACTCGATCCTCAACTTTCCTGTCAACGGAAAACTTTTTTTTAGCAAAATATCTTACTACCCGTTCGGATTATACTCATATATACTGATTCTAATGTATTTGGGATGGTGAAGATTGGGTTTAGAGGAAGTGTACCTGCACTTGCGTGAAAAGAGAATAGAAAACCATTTAAGAACCCCACAATCCCTTCGTCATCGGCAGTCTACGAAAGCGACGCCTTAGATCATGTGGCCAGCGAAATGGGTCCGGCAAACTTGAAAGAAGAGTGACGCCTATGTCCACAAGTCCACCGGTGCGATTATTGGTTTAGATATTTAACACACTTGAGATATTTGCGTCTGGTACCTCTTGATTATTGATTGGATTTAGATACACTCGTCTTTGAAATGATTTTTTCTTGCTAAGCGCCCATAAAAACTTATCATACGCCAACTCGCACTAAATCTAAGAAACAGGTTAAGATAAATTTTAAGACATCAAACAAGAATTCGACTAGACACAGAGAAAAAAAAATGGGAACCTCTTGATTTAAAAATACAAACGTTAAATACATTCAACGGGGATCCCAACCCCGGTTCTGGAATCAATATAGGCTCTACTTGTAAATGCTATAATTGGAAAATTCCCCTCCCTCACCCTATATCAGAATTATAAGATGAATATTTAAATTTCACAAGACTATCAAAAGTCCATACATATATTTATATTTTTGAAAAAGGGCTAGGGATTTATTTGGTTACGAATGTTTAAGATATGGGCAGGGCTGTTAAGGTAATTTTACCATCAAAGTTTTATTAAATAATTTTAACAAGTGAGATATTTATAATATAAATATTATTAGAATTTATAATATTGATATATACATTATTGATATTAATAATGATTAGTAATTCTAATATAATAATGTTAATATTAATATTATAAATATTTCATTCTGTATACAACATATAAATAAATAGATATGGTTATATTAAATTTCAGCCCCATACATTATTTGCAACAATGGTATGCAAAAAGGGTAAAATAGTAAATTTTACATCTTATACCTCACGAACTGTATTGATTTTAAATCAACAATTCACTATTTACAGCTTGTAACCACACACTTAAAATTGTACAGTAAAATTTTGATAGTCGAATGACTTTAAAAATGTTTGTACAAGCGAGTTTTAAACTGTTTTGACATTTTAATTCGTTTGTCGGAAAACCGTATTCAAGGTCTTGATTATTCACTTTTTTTGCGGGACGTTAAGGTGAATGTGGTAGTAGATTTCCTATAGCAATGGACATACAGTATTAACGAAGGTTCCCAATAATGTTTATTTTATCACAAAGGGTTTGCTAACCCAAGGGCACAGACAAATAATATACCCAGACACACACACTCCAGATTAAATGTTGCGCTCCTTTTGGTAGCTTGAGTACTTCAACCCTAGGATCGCTGCGGTTAGCCCTATCATCACCCAGCAGTGACACTAGCGAAGCCCAGTGTTAAAGGACTCAAGCTGGTAAAAGGAGCGCAGCGAAACCCCCGTAAGGTCGAGAGTCCGTTTCTTACTTGTCTGTGCCCAAGGGGCAGAAATAGTTTTGAAAAAAAGTGTAAAAAATTGAAAACTTTTTTCTTAAACAGCCTTAACGCCCACCATAGCAAAGAGGAATTTCAGGAGTTCAGGTTTGAACCACGATTAGGGACTTTAAAGTGGAAGTTTATTAGAAAGAACACGGCTGGTTCTGGCTTCTGAGCCGACTATAATTAGGAAGTTTCTGGTGGTAATGGGCCAGGCGCGCCAAGGGTTTGAAAACTAATTTGATATCTCCTTGTATATAACAACGAAAAGTCGCCAGTGCATTAAACTAAACCAGTCCTGTGCGGATCACGTTCTGTCACCGACCGTCGCTGAAACAAGAGCGAGAGCCTCAAAACATAGAGAATCTAGAGGGCATTAAGAGATAGGAAAGGGGTTGGGGAGGGTTGGAAGGGGACGCGAGAAGGACAAAAGTTGTTAAACGAAAACTTTTTTTGTTAAAATAAATCAAATATTGCTTCTATACAAATATAGAGTTTAATTTTCTTCACATGGTGATATCAACAGTTATTGAATATTTGTCAAAGATGTCCTGAAATTTAATGACAACCTTTTTCTATTCATTCAAAAAGTTTCTCATTTAATGCCGCTATGCTCGTGACAGATATTCCACCACTGTTGATATTACCAAGAAAAGAAAATTAATCTAAATGTTTCTACTGGAGCGATATTTAATTTATTTTGTCTAAAAAAAATGTTTTTATATAAAGACCGAAGAAAAAAAAACCTGACCTTTTCTCGTATTACATGCATTCCCACACTAAGCCTGTCCTACCAACGCTTTAGTTTAGTGCTGTAATCAGTGTGTAATCATATTCTAGCATCCATATACTTAGGCAAGAGTGGCGGGCTTAGTATAGAAATGTCAAATCTACATGCGAGCAAGCGGTCATACAGTCGTTGGAATTATTGTGTGTCGGGTGCAGTCAGCTGTTTTCTAGACCTATGAGACCACAAATAATAGTGTATGAACTTGTTAATTTAATTAGAGCAAACCAACGGGTTCCATAACACCTTGTTAAAGGCGTGAAGGAGGTATTTCCCTAAACCCCTCGCCCACCCTTTAACGACTCCGAAATTAGGCCTAAATATTCTAGTATGATTTTTTAGGAGGGAATTTAATATATATAAACGCACGTATATATCAAATTAAATTAGTCCTCACCAAAGCTCTTAGCGTAAGCCGGAGGTCAGGGTTCGAGTCTTTACCTGATGCGCTGGATGGGGGTTTTCACAATCTCTTCGAGCCATTTCTTCAACCAGTTTTCTTGAATAGTGAAAAATTAAGTATAGTGACGAATGGTCAATAAGTTACGTAGACAAATACTCCCCCACCCAATCACGTCGTATTACCTGTATAATAATATCAATTAAAAAGTTGGGTAGGGATGAGGTACAATAGAAAGAGGAAATATTCTCTTATTTGCGTGGAGGGAGAGTAAGAAACCATCTATGGGAGGGAAAATTACACTTAGTATGCCCACCTGGGACTCAAGCCCCGAACTCTCTCCGTCAGCGGCAAGCCAGACTATATGAGTTTGACGTTTAGACAGTGTGCCCACAAGAGCGGGTCCACATAAAACTAAACTTGCTTTGGACTGTCTGATATTGATTGGTCTAAGCTCTCGCCTATGAATGAGGCCACTTTTGCCATTTATCCACCACACTCATTATGGTAAGATAATCACAGAGTGCTATTATTCTTTGTCCATTTTAAGTAGTTTGATAAATTACCATATTTACAATGAGTGAACGTTTTTAAATGCAAATGCTTCGAAGTGACTTCCGTAAATTCGATGACAAACACTGTCCTCAAGTCAAAACAAGTATCTCAAGTCAGCAGTCAGTGCTGTAAAATTATACATACACATATATTAGCTATGCAGATACAATTTGCAAACGTCCGCGTGATCAGGTGACAAGGAAATGTCCTGTCACAACGTGAAATAATAAAATGAAACACAACTGAGTTAAATTTCAATTTTTATATTCTCATTTCTGTAAGATATTGATCATGGCGTAAAAAATGTGAAAAAAGTGTTTTGATTTATCGCTTTATCACAATGTTTGTTTTGGTAATGTTTATGTATTTTTACTTTCTCATATCAAGAGAGAATATTTTAGCTGTGAAAAAAAAATCAATCTCGAGATTATGGCGAATCTTTACATTTTATGCAAACCCGAATCTAAAAAAGTGGATTTTCCCATTCTGTCTGCCTGTCTCTGATCATGGATCCGAAACGGTTATATGGCTTTTGTTCAACCTTGGTAATTAGATTTTATAGGTTTTTACCTCAGGAAGTTTTGTGATTTTGACCCTAGCCATCAAATTAAATGTAGTTTAATGATAAGTAATTGTTTTTAAATCCAAATTTTTCAAATGTTTTTGTTTAAAATATAAATCAAGGATTTATTTGACATAATAAATAGCAGTATATAGTTGGTTTTTGGGTAAAAATTCGATGGAGCGACCAATGAAGATTTTGTTAACGAATGGAAATATTTTAAAAATGGCTACAGCCATTTTGTTTAAAATGTATATCTGGGAATTGAATAGTATAAAAAATAACAATGTAGGCATATAACTTTTTTAGGAGTGAAAATTCAGTTATGGGTAGTTTACTTGTGATTGTTTTTGAAATATATTTAAATGTCTAGGTAACGATTTGGTTACGAATAGGTATATTGAGGATTGTTTGACGTGACAAAATGCACTGTACACTTGGTTTTTTAATAACATTTCGTTAAAGGATAGTTTTACAAATGAATGATTTTTCAAACATGTGAAATATTTTAGAAATGGTTCTGGGGATTTGGTTCAAAATGGGTATGACAAACTGTAAACTTGTTTTTTGGAGGAAAATTCGTTTAAGAGTAATTTTATGATGAATTTTTATTTAAAATAAAAATAAAAATGGCTCTAGAGATCTGATTTAAAATGGGTAGGCTTAGGCCTATTTGTTAAGTTTATTATATTATAAATAATTATGTTTATTTGTTTTTCTACAAAAAAATCATTCTTAGTATTTATTAATGGCTGATTTATGTGTAACAACTGATTTTTTTTAAATAACACTAACGATTTTGTTCTAAATTGGTATTGGGAGACTATTTTACATGATCATTAATATTATACCAGTAAGCCCTTGCGAAACTTTCGCACATTCAACCTCCCCCCCTCCCCCACCAATTAAAAAAAATATTTTGTTGGGTTGTTGAAATTAAATACTCAGCGAAATATATACACAAAATAGCAAAGAGAGTTTAATAATGTGGACGAATTTACAATACCTCTGTGTGTACAATATTTGATGTTAGAATGCAATCTTGTTGAATTTATATTGTTTACGTTAACTTAAATTATAAACAAACAATGTGTTTTAACGTAGACTGAGTATTCTATGTCACTTATATAACAACATTAACAATAGTTTCGGCTATTTGTTTCATCAATATATGCAAACCCTGTATAATTATATATATAATTGTCGAATGGCTGCAAAAATGCCAACTACCGAGTCGCTAATGGCTGCGTTGTCTGATGGCTGTGATCTTAGATAATCACATGTTTATAAGCTGACGACTTCCGCACGTCCATCTTAGACTCTGCCTTAAACTATGAGTGAAGAATGACCATGGGCACGGGACGAATCCTGGATAGCTCAGTGGTAAGAGCATTGGCGTGCTAAGCCGAAGGTCCCGGGCTCGATTCACGTGTCCAGGTGTCATTTTTCAATCTTCAGAATTTGATTTGTAATGTAAATAACATATCAAAATGTCAGTAATCGTCTAGAAATTTGGTATATTTTTAGCTATCAATATTTTTACCGTCAAAACTTCGTAATTGTATAATATGGATTTTTTCTTTTAAAAGTAGAATCTTGTATTTGTTTAGAAGCTTCACACACCCCCGTACTGCTGTGAAATATTATCCTAAGTAAAACGATATGTAAATATAGATAGGTACGATATACTAAAAGTGTATATACCATATTTTAGAATATTTGAATTATACACCACCTATTTTTTGGGTCACGAGCAGTCACTGCCTGGCATTCCACACATCCACAAGCTGTGATTAATACACATATTGTCAGAGGTGAGGGGAGGGTTTGGCAATTAGATACATATGTGCTGGGACCGAGGTTTGAACCCTGGACCCCCAACACAGAAGTCCGACACCTTACGCCTAAACCGCCAGGTTACCTCCGATTAACAGGGATATTAATTTCAAAACTATGCTTCGAACCAGAAATTGCATCTTAGAACCTTTTTCTGCATGCTCCACTAGATAAGAGTCAAATTGGGATCAGATTGCTAGTTTTTTTTAGTGCATCTTACTACTTGCTCAGGTTATAAACATACAGTAGAGTCTCGAGCATACGAGCCCAGCTTATCCAAGGCTCCCTGCTAACTGAGAAACTCATTTTATCAAAGTGTCTAATTTTAACATAATATTCATACAATAGTTAAATATTTTATACAATAGTTACGATATACAATTGGTAATGTAATGTATTTTAATAACAAAATTCAAATAACTTTTTTTTTAAATACATTACAGTAAAATGTATGTTAAATATATATTTATTAAATTTAGCTTACGGTAACTCAATAATACAGTTAATGTAATACTTTGTAGTGTAATGCGATTTAATAAAATAATAATTTTAAACTTACAAACAATGTATACAAAGGAAGTACGTTCTAGTGATTTATAACCTATAAATCCTACACACTCCATATCATCCGAGTTTTTCGTATCCGAGGTAGGTTCAGTTTCATTACCTCGGTTAATCGCGAGTCTACTGTACATGATAATTACTATAATGGATTAGGGACGAGGAAGGAAACATTCTAAAGGTCATTTCCAGCACTTACGTGGAAGGAGAGTGGAAACCATTTAAGAAAAATCACCTTCAGTAGACCCTACCGAGATTCAAATCTCGATATCTCCATTATTAGTAGGTTAGTGAAGCCTTAGACCATTCAGGCACTGAAACGGATGTCTGCTATATGTTTTAATTTTAAGCAAATAATTTTAAAATAGTTTCACTGGTCTCAATCACACCGTTTTCTAAACGCACCGAGATGCGACGTCTGGTTCGAGCTGTACATCCTATCTGAGGTAGTCCGTTCCAAAAAAAATGTCGGTAAAAACACCAACTCTAAAACTAAGAGTTGTGGTACAACACTTCGCCCAATCGGTACAGTGCCTGCTCACTGAGCTACGAGTTCCTGGTTAAGTTCCCAGTATTACCGAAATTGTTATTATTTTGAGGTAGCCTATCTAACGTGTTCTTTCTGAGCCGATTAATTATATCAGCACACGACTTACAAACTAACTTAAATCTTGAAAATATAACGCCCCCACCCCCTAGGCCATTAATTTTTGACTGTGAAAGGGGAGATCCACATTTAGCCAATGATACATTTTTCGGCCATGCCGGGATCCTTAAATCAGTAGGGCAAGACACGGGATCCAACCCACACACCTCTATTTTGTGTATAGATAAAGTTATATGTGAAAAAATATACATAGCATATATGTAGACCTATTTAATATCCACTTGAGTGGTCTTAGAGTAAGTTGCCAGCCTCCCGACCCAATGTCCGCGGGTGTAAATCCAGACGAGGTTTACCGAGCAATTGTGGTTAGTCATTCCAACCACGGGGACGGACACATCGGTGAGGAATTTTACAAGCGTTCGACAGAAGACTTGTCCCGCAACATGTAATCGCCCCACCAAGGATCGACCTTGGGACTCTTCTCACGAATTCGTGTGTGGGTTCGAGTCCCGGCCGAGATCGTGACTGGAATGCCACCGCTCCCGACCAACGAGATGACGTTTGTGACCCTTCGGGCTAAAACATGATGTAACGAGCATTTATAACACATCAAGCGCAGGCGTTGTATATCTGCTGAACATTTGGACGTAGTGCCACATATATGATGATCAGTTGGACGTCATGCCACAAATTTGCTGACTACAGTAGCCCCATGACTTCTTTGGTGCTGACTGACAGCTCACAGCTGAGAGCTGACGGCTTTGAAAAGTTACCAGACCAAATTATGTATCCCTACGCCAAACCACATGATCTGCAAGAACATGTGTTTAGCAACTGTCACTTCTGACAGTCAAAACTTAGGTATATACCTAAATTATTACTGTCAGAAGTCAGCTGTTAGCCGTCAGTCAGCACCAAAGAAGCCATGGGGCTACTGTAGTTGAACGCCGTGCCATATATTTGTTGACCAGTTAGGCGTCGTGCCACTTCAGCTGAAAAGTTGGTTGTAGTACCACATGACAATCTGAGAAAGTGGCACATTTCGTCTTACAACATTCCTGCTGCCACGCTGGGAGTCGTGCAACATTCCTGCTGGCCATCTGGGCACCGTAAAATATTTCTGCTGACCATCTGGGCACCGTCAAACATTTTTGCTGACCATCTGGGAGTCGTGTAACATTCCTTCTGACCACTTGGGCGTCGTGAAACATTTCTGCTTGCCATCTGGGCGTTGTGTAACATTTTTGTTGACCATCTAGGCGCCGTGAGACATTTTTTTTCTGACCAACTGGGCGTCGTGAATCATTTTTGCTGACCATCTAGGCGTCGTAAAACATTCCTGCCATCCAGTTGGGAGTCGTAAAACATTTAGGTTGACCATCTAGGCGTTGTGCAACATTTTTATTGACCATCTAGGCGCCGTGAGACATTTCTGCTGACCAGCTGGGCGTCGTGCAACATTTATGCTGACCAGCAAGGCACCGTAAAATATTCCTGCTGGCCAAATTTTAGACCTTAGGAAAATCTTATTTACATTTGATTTTATTAGTACATTTACTATCAAGGTTAGTAATGGCTTAGAATAGTTTTAGAAGAAACACGTCAGCATTAACGTATAGAGAGTATAGAAAAAAAAAGTTATACATCTTGTGTAGAAAAACCATCTCTAATGCAGCTGGAAGATATTCGAACCCAACTTCCCAGGGTTTGTATATAGAGTTTATTGTGATCCAGAAGACAATATAATATAACCACAATTCTGACATATAAAGATTACACTAAATCTACATTAGTGCTTCCCATACCCCAATAACTGTGTTTTGTAGCTGTAACCTTTGACAAAAGGCACCAATTTGATAAATTTAAGATAAGCACAGCGACATTTTGTTAACTTGTTTTATGACTTCTTAATTGGTTAAAACCATGTCCACAAAGTAATCCATCCATGTCATTATCAAAATAAGGCATGATCAAACTGCTTTTCTTTACTTTTTTACTTTCTCGCTATCTTACAGGTAGAGAAAGTATTATGATCGTCAAAAAAATTGAACTCGAGATTTTGATGAATCTTGAAGTTTCATGACCCCCCTCCCCCCGAATCCGAAAAAGTGGTTTTTGTATTTCCGTTTGTCTGTTTGTCGGGCTAAAACTTGGTATCTAGGGTTTTAATAGGGTTGCCCCGAGGGGTTTTTGGAATTGGATATCTAACCCCAAAATTAAGGGTAGTTTACTGAAGGGCAAAGAGATAAAAAGTCGATTTTCTCAAAATAGATGTTTCGGCAAAATGATTTTAAGGGCTCCGGTCTGATGCCTTAATTATCGTTTTTTTTATCATATCTCCGAAATTATTTGAGATATAAAATTACTTATCATTACAAATATGTAGATATATTTATAATATAAATATTTTATTAGTAGCATATTTTTATAAAACTAATAAATTTCAGAATATATGCAAATATTTATATTTAAAAATTTTTAGAACACAAAAGGTAAAAGATTGCGACCGTAGAAAAAAATCTAACCTGAAATGTTGATGGATGTCGACGTCTCATGACCATCCTAACCATAAAAAGTGGTCTTTGCAATGACGTCTGTCTGTGTGTCTGTTTAAACTTAAAATTAAGAGTAGTTTAATAAAGATCGAAAAGAGAAAAAATCTATTTTCTCAAAATCGGCTCTAACAATTTTGATTAAAATTCGTATCTGAGTGATGATTAAGATTATAAATAAACTGGCTATTTTCATTTTCCCATGAAAATGACTTTTAGGGTACCTTACAGAAGCTGAAATCTCCGTATCTCCGCAACTATTTGCGATATTAAATAACTTATCATTGCAAAATTGTAGTACTATTAAAAATTAAAAATAAACTTTTACATGAAATATATTTTTATAAAACCAACAGTTTCTGAGATATTGGCAAATATATTAATACAATTTTGTGAGCTTTAGTTGTAAAGATATACTACTTAAGTTTTAACGCAATAATTATCCAATACCATGGAGTCATTAAATATAAGTAAGTCTCTCAAAAGTTTGTTATTTTTCCTTAAAACTCTTAAGAAAAATGTTTGTACAACAATGAATTATCTCCATTTAAGGTTAAATAGTCAATATTTACATTTGTTATTGATCAAAATTTATAAAAAAGGAATTTAATAACAATGCGATGACATGAAGATGTGCAACACCTAATAAAATGTTGAAAATATTAACCAGAAGTCAAAATTTTAATACGAAGTGTTGACCCTTGTGGATACATTATTTATCTTTTTTATCGGTCCAAACATACAAATGAGGACACCTTTAAAAATAAAATTATAAAATTTAAAACTGGGACTCAAAAAATGTTTTACATAAGTATAGTGCAATTTATGCTTGGGTTTGCTAGTGTGTTATTTCACTTCACATATATTAAGAATTTTGAGTAAATATCTCCATTTTTAAACAATAGAACGAGAAAGTCCGTGCAGAGTTCCGTAACATTAATTTTTTCCCAGCGGAAGGAAATTTTCCTGGGATGGCTTGAGGTAAATTCCCCCAACAAAGGATATCAAAGGAGGTTTTTAAACACCTCCTGAGGCAACTGAAAATATATTTTAACATAATTGGGGTTGTGGGTGCTATGGATTTAAAAATATTCCATTGGTGGGGTTGCTACCATTTTCTCATTACGAAATTTCCTGTGATTTCCAAGTTTCCCAGAAGGAATTCACATTTTTCCAGGCAGCTATGGTTGAAGACAAAAATATATTGTTTTCTCCCTTGTACCCAAACAAAAGGGTCAGGGACGCGAACAATCCCTTATAACTAGCCTTACTAAATATTTTTGTTGTTCTGGTGTTGTTTTTACCATTTGGAACATAAATGCTCTATACTAGTTTTGCTCGGGGAAAAAATGAGTACTAACGTTTCACAGGCGTAGAATCAATTTAATATACGCTTAACTCATATTAAATACATTAGTACCCCCTCCCCCTCCTTTCCTCACCTTCTGAAAAACCATGAAGCCTGCGTCGGTGAGCACGCGTATTAAATATCATGCTAGTCTATTTTCTGGTTTACCGGTAACGGGAGGTCAGATTTCGAATCCCACTCGCGTATAATGTGAGGTTTTCCCCCTTCGAAATAGTTTTCCACTCTTTCTTAACGCGAATTCGAGTAAATTTAACCTTCTTTTTCACCACAAGTGTAGTTAAATACGTATAGACCATACGGGCGATAAAAAAAAAACGATTAACACACCGAAAATAGCTATTTGATACACCGAATGTTTAAAAAAAAACTTGGGTCGGCCACTCATTTACGCCAACACTTATTTTGTATACAGGCCACAACCCTATAAGAAGCCCAGGGACGTACTTAAGAGCTGGTACACTAACAGGAGTGTTTGATCACGCAACCCCAATTGGTCCCCCTTGTCTAGTGAACACGGAATTCAACCTTGAATCTCAGCAGAGCGTGATTTCACGGTCAGTCAGGATATAAAAGTAGCCTATAGCAATAAATATAATATAATGTTAAATACGTTCTTGTTCAGGGAGGAGGGAAAGAGGAGGAACGGAAAAGGATTACAACAAAGTCGTGATTTTAAACCAACGATTGTCTGTATTATATAGACGTACACACATCAGTATAATTAAAAATATGCATTTTTGAAAAAAAAAAA
>CABFOV010000859.1:0-21053 GCA_902141375.1 Timema poppense
CCGCCCCACCTCCAGTGCGTCACCCTACACATACAGGCTTCATTCACCCCTTCCACTAGCCAATTAGGGGCCCCATTGTTCGCTAATTAACCTTTTCTTTGTGTCTCAGAATCTTTAAGAGTGTCCTACTCACAATATTAAGAAAGATGTCTTCCCCCAGCGTCAAGCATCTGATGTGGGCACTCTAACATCACCATGTAGCGACACTATAGAAAAGGGCCATCCTAGTCAGCACATAGTAGAGCCGCAGCGTCTTGATCTTAATCAGATCGCAAACCTCACATCCATATTATAAATATAGCAGAGATTTTTCCTCGTGAACCTGAGGAATTTGAGCGTGACGTCTTTATGTCTGCAATTGTCTGTCTTATCTGTTTGTATGTGTAGCTATCTGTCTGAAATAATTTTATGTTCAGGATTTAAAATTGATTTTAAGAAGTATTAATTCTGAATCCCTCCTTAAGTATCAAAAAATTACATTCATTCTTGGTGAAAAAAGTTATGTTACACAAGTTGGTGGAAGGGGGGGTTGGTAGGCTAAATGGCTACATGGTGTCACATGGGGGAGGGGGCCAAAAATGTAAGAAAAAAGCGTTACGTGGTTTATGGACGACCCCTTTCCAGGTGCATTCGGTATACATAATAATAATGTATTTATTTTGGTGAAGTTAAGGCAAGCGTCTTTTCTTACACGTAGCCCACTTAATAATAAAGAAAGTACATTTAATACTTATGTGCTTAAAACTAATTTATAATATCCGTACACAAATATTGACCACACACATATGATTTTACATTTATGAACCTAAAAAATATGATAAATTAGGAAAGTAAAACTAAATAAAGGTGAGAGAGAAGATTAAAAAAAGCACATGGTAGTGCACTTCACCTAACCTCTGCGACGGGAATACTCTACTACTTGCAGACGTCGCAACACAACAACCAAAACCCTGGATGAAAATTTCCTCTTAATCCAAACGTTCCAATCTGTCTAGCCTATCTTCCACTAAAGTCCTGATTAGAATACATGAAACGCATCATAACAAGATAAACGTTTAGTTGGTTTAATTAATTTGAAGTAATACGCAACGAGAAAAGTTATAATTAACATTTTATTAAACACAGTTTTACAGAGCACCTGAATTTTTTTTGTGGTTCACGCCATACACACCCAAAAGGGCTTGATGATCAACTCTTACAACACGGGCTTATATTTCATAAGAAGCCAGCGAGAAAAACCTTAAGCATCTAAGCTAATCAAAGTGAAACACTTGGTAAAATGACTCAAATTAGAAGTCTAATAGATTTATAATCAAGTAGGGATATTTATGATAAAGCTGGTTAAATAACCTTAAAGGTTTTAAAAATAGTACGCTGAAATGTACATTATAAATTTACTTGAAAATAAACGAGCAATTACTTTCTCGTCCAATGAGGACCATAAATTATTTGTTTTATACATAAGAAAACTACAACAAATGAACTTAAGGGTCTCAAATAAAGTATTCTGAAACGTGAATTAAAAAATTACTTGAAAATAATACAGAACTACCTATATGGTAAGTTTAAGAAAACTAAAACAAAATAAAACCTAATACGCTGAGACGTCAGCGTGTTAACAAAAACGGCTAGCACGTAATACACAATTAAGCTTAAGCTAATACATCCAGCGATTTAACACCCGGAATGAAGGATTTGGTCTTCCACTTCCTATTTATTACCTCCATAATTTACAGATAATGCAAAATAAGAAACGCTTATCGATACAACAATCATATCCACCTCCCTTCAGTAGGCCAGAAGAAAAATACGATAATTATGCGACCATGCTCAGCTCTAATGGCTGCTATGTCGACCTGAACTTTCACGGTGTCTTCTCTCCTTGGTGATAATTATAGTAAGGGTGTTGTTTCAGGGTCAAACCTCAATCTTAGTACGCTAAACCTGCATGTCCTGTAAGTAATGTTGAAAATCACAAGTTTTTCCATTCTCTCCCCAATCGAATTTTCACTAAAAATCCCGATAATTTGGGCGGAGTAATATCCCTAACAACCTACCCCAGCCAATTCTCTACCTCGCCCCAACCCTTCACCGCAACCCCACACATCACCTCACCCAACCCTATCCCACCAACCACTCCACCATACTCCTCCTCCCCTCGGTCCTCATACCTAAATGCAACTCAAACCCATGACTTTAAATTATGCTACCAAACTCTAACCCCACCCTTCCTCCCTCCAACGTTTTGAAGATAAACAGCTCGAAAATTGTCACCCCCTCATCATCCTATCTTACAACCAATCGCATCCCTTGTCAACCCTCATCAGACATTTTCTAACAGCAAACCCCCTCCTCTCTCTGACATGTGGCTAGCTGCCAGCTTGGCAACGACCTAAAGTCATGTGACTGAGGACTTGTCAACGTCCTGACGCTGAACAGATCGAACACGTAACGGTTAGTTTCCTCATTAATAAAGATGGTGTAATCTCTAGTACTACATACTTCTTCTCCTTGAAGATGATGCATATGCATGATGGATATACCTTCTCAACTTCATACTAGCTAACGTTTTGAGGATAGACCACTTGAATCCTTAAAAGTAAATTGTCATCGTCTTAAATACTGCAAGGTTCATCCTTAAGCTCTAATAATGCATTAAAAGTTAAACTTTTTATCCTTGAAGATAGTGAAGGTGTGTAATGCATTCACCTTTTAGATATGCACACTTACTAGCCGTTACCACGCCTCTTCATCGGAGAAAGGACTCTCTCAATGTCGTGAAGCAAGTTCAGACAGGTGTGTCGACTTCTTTCCCTACTGATGACGTCATACTCGTGCATAGCACAAATGCTTACGAAGTGAGTTTTCCCAACCAGACTCTTGTCGGACTTTGAAAATGTACTCCCTCTCACCCTCTTACCAACTTTTACCAACATCGTACTTGCTAAGCATTTATAACCTACATTCTACATTTATCACAACCATGCAAATCGATTATGAACATATACAACAATTCATAATTCATTTATCATACCATGCATTATATCTAAATGACGTTTAAACATTATTAGCACATCATACCTATAAGACATTTGATCATAGTTCACGGATCATGCCATACAATACTTCAAAAATTATAGTATTTTTATAGTAATAAATCATAATTATAATATATTTGATCGCCCTTCATTGATCGATAGCTATAACACATATGATCATATTTCATTAATCATGCCATACATAACACTAGATTAGAGTCCTATCATACTTATATAACATTCAATCCCTCTTCATTAATAGATACAATAATACATTTAATCATAGTTCGATGATCATACAATGCATAATATAAAACAGCATTTAATTAGCATTCATACATCGTACTTAGAATACATTTGATTACACCCTTCATACATGATAGAGTAGTTCACTCGGAGTTCTTAATGGAAAATTTTCTAACTCTATAGTTATCCTCTTTTTAAACTACGAGTGCTAATACTGCACTCAACGTTACATTTCTCAATAAGTTAAACTTTCATTAAAATTTTCAATAAATTGATGATAAACAAAATGTCGTTTATTGTTTATGTAACAAGTGTGAATATAAATTTTTCACACAGATAAAACGTCATATGGCTACAATATATAGTTTCGATCATTGAATGCTAATAAGTACCGTACATGATTCTGGTCATAGAGAAATTGTCTAATGTTGGACAGAACTATTTTTAGAATAGGAAGTTTTACAAGGTTTACCTTAAAGGTGACTGCTAAAATATTAATTAACTAGAATTCGTTTGATGACATATAGGTACAATTAAAACTGTAGTAGAAGAAAAACTCTACCATTAAGTTTTTATCATTTGAGGACCTGCCTTCAAGTGGGGACCAACAAATCTTAGGGGTGGTCCGGACCCCCCCCCCCTTTATATGCACTTGCCCGTCTGTGGTTCACTTAAAAAGTTGTATAAACGAGAGATTCTAAATGGTTGTGTTCTATTCTCAAATTAAGATCACAAAACCAGGTGAAGCAAGGGCAGTTGATGATGGCATACAAACCTTATTCAGTTGTGTTCATGTGTATGTGTCCACAGTTTAAAAACGTGTTATTTTAAAAATAATATTTTTAATGAATCTCTCTCTCTTTGTTATAAAAAAAATATTTATTTTGGTGGCCAATTATAGAATGATGCAAGTGTGAATCTAATAGTACTTATCAATATATTATTTCATGTAATACTTGTTGCCACAATTGTGAAACAAAAATCATAGTAGTTATATTAAATTAGTTTTATATAAGTTTTATTTCTGCCCTCCTATGAGAGATGAACTTTATTTTATTACTCTATTTTCTTTCATCAAGGTTGTGCCTTCAGATTTTATAATTATGAACACTTAAGTCCAATTTTCATAGGAAGATACAGATAGATAAGTTACTAGATTGTCATGTATTCATACAACAAGTCTAGTGGTATGAAACTGTCAATTTTGATTGATATTATCAATAATTATAAAATAACACAAATAATATAGACTAGTTGTTTGTAAATATGTGTAATAATAAAATAAATATTTTTATATATCCCCCTCTGTCTTCATTTCTCACTCTCTCTCCTGCTCATGCTCTCTCACCATTTATCTCTTTCTTTCTTACTCTCTTCTCTTTCTCTTCTCTCTCACTCCCTATCACTTTCTTACTTGCTCTAACACTCTCTCTTTCTCTCTCGCTTAATATCCCACTAGCATTACCACAACAATTAAATTTCATCCTGATTTGCTGTTAGATTATATATTTCACTTAATACATCAAACATTCTATTAAAGTGGTTGATTTATAAATTAATTTTATAATTTTCTAGATCAACTTATCTAAGTTGTAACTTTCATTATAACCACTCTTTAACGTCAACTATTCTTCTAGAATACTTCCTAAAATATTATTTACAGAGTGTTAGAACGGGCCTTGTACCCAGTGTATAGTTTGTTTGGGGCACCCTGTGAAGTGTTGTAACCTAATTCTTGAGTAAAGGAGGATCTAACCCCCATAGCTTTATTTAGAAGGTCTGGAATGGGATGGCTATGGGAGGAGCACTTAACCTATAGGAACTCTCCCTCCCCCCCACTTCCGAACACTTCCCTTGCCATGACACACTTTGTAGTGTCAACTGGATCACGTGACCACACCGGTATCACTAATTGAAGTAGAGGGTTGTGATACCCTAGGCATAGTACCTTTATTTTCCTATCAATGGACCATTTAGAAGATACATATTTTTATTGTCAATATTGATAATATATAATCTATTCCTTATTTGATTAATATTTTTAGACTTAATTTAGGTTTATTATTTGTTTAATGTTGTTTAGGAATAAATGTTTACACTATCACAGGAGCTGGATGATCTTTCAATTCTAATTATTCTTTATTGGGAGGTTTACTTTCAATGGCGAAAACAATTTTTTATAAAGCTAGTTTGGCTATGATCATATTTTCATTTATTTTTTTAGTAGGTAGATTTAATTTATTAGGTGTATATAAGTATCAATATTGTGTATGGTTTATTTTAATTATAAATACTATTGGTTTAGTTTGAATATGTGAAAGTAGGTCTAGTAACTTTCCTGTACATTAGATATGTTCATTAATAAGAAAATTGGGTCATACTTTTATATACTAGTAATAAAATTTATATAATTTGTTTGAAAAAATATATAACATTTAAAATATACAAGCTGGCAACACTTGCAAAAAGGGATGTCTACAAAGTTGAATTATGATAAAACAATTGAATGGTAATCAACACAGTTCGTGTACAAAGTAAAGATCAATAATTCCTTGTTCATCTGTTTTCTAATTTTTAAATAAATGAATGAATGATATTGAAATGCTTGCCAGCTGATATTATTTATGAAAATGCTTTCTTTCAGACAAATATATATCAAATAATATGTTGGGGTTGTTCTTTAAATCTATGGGACCTAGGAAATAACTCAGAAGTTGTTCCATACTTACAGCCTTTCAGTTAAATGCAGAAGAATTCTCAAATATTCCAGTTCATTTTTAAATTAGTTTTTTTTCTTCAGGTGTACAGCAAAACTGTTGGTTCGTCCAGTCAGCATCTTCCGATAATAAGGATCTTTTTTTGTTTTAGCAACGCGTCTTACTACCCATTCGGGTTGTACACTTGTGTACTAATTACACCAATG
The DNA here is from genome assembly GCA_902141375.1 of Timema poppense. Taxonomy (NCBI): domain Eukaryota; kingdom Metazoa; phylum Arthropoda; class Insecta; order Phasmatodea; family Timematidae; genus Timema; species Timema poppense. Next base: position 6,208 of record CABFOV010000859.1, read on the forward strand.
GGTTAGGGATTAGGAAGGTTATATTAAAGGAAGTGTACCCCCATTTGCGTGGATGGAGAGTGGAAAACCATTTTGAAAAAACCACCCCGAGTACACCCGACAGAGATTCGAGCCTCAATCTCCCTGTCATCGGTAGCCTGGCGTATTACACGAGTAGCGCATTAGACCATGTGGCCACCGAAGCAGGTTAAGGATCTAGTGACGCTTGTGAAGTAAATAAATACAAAATTTAATTTTACTCAACATTCACATATTTCGTCATAGCAAGGAATAGAAAGCATATCATGATTCTCTGTCGCATTTACCCTTTCTCCCATTTCTCTCCCCTCCCCCCACTCCGCTGAACAAAAAAAATGTTTCAATACCCGTGACAGAAACATTGAATCGCATCCCGGTTTAATCTCCAAAGGTTGCAAAAACCAAGTTTAGAATTTTTTTATATTGTTCAGTCTGCTAAGGCTATGGAGTTATCGATCCTTTTTCCCACCACAAATTATGTTTGCGAGGGTGAATTTTCCATTCCTGTAGCATTTAAAACAAAATATTGAAATTTGTTTTAGATGAAATCATATTTATATTCTGTTCACACGGTTGGTAGTTTGTCAGTACGACGAAGTGTGTGAACTGCTGCTACTTTGTGCTGTATCAGGAGGAAAAGGATTGAATGTTTACTTACAACACATAGTAGAGGAAACTAATGACTCACTGACCAGGTTTTTTTTTTTAAATATAATTCCATTTTCTGAAAAAGTTTGAGATTTTTTTTTCATATTATATTAGATCTATTTATGTGGGTAAAAAATTCAAATTTTTTATTTAATAATATTAATAAAAATAAAATATTAAAATAAAATTTGGGTCGAATTCACTATTTTACGAATCTGAATTTTGAATCTGAATCTCTTTCAAATTTCGAATCTCAAATCCGATTCTTGGAATAATTGTGAGCATAAGAGAAAATAAAATAGAATAATATAAAATATAAATATTAACATTATTTCTTATAATCCATTCATTATAACATTCGTACATTCAGTTAAGTGTTAAATTACTGTTCTGGGGTCTGGGTGTTAAGTTCATCCTATAATTATAGTTGGTTCTGAATCACCAAAAAGCAGTATTAGAGAGAGCTCTAAAACAAATCTAACTAAAGAAATTTAAAAAAAAAAAAGATTTGAGTCTTGAATTTTAAATTTTCTAAAATCTTTACGGGTTTGAGGGATTCAAGGGGAAATCCCTAATTATGATTAAATGAAATTAGAGCTCTCAGGGATGTAACAACTATCTTATATTGTAGCTCGGTGGGAGTAAGCCAGACCTTGACACTTTAACTACAAAACTTGATAGAAAAGGGACAACCATTTGCTATATTTTAACCTGTTGACTGGGAATTGTGTCAATTAAAATTACTCAAGTTTCAGCTACTTTAAATGATGAACCACTTCAAATGACAAAATGGTCATTACTTCAGTACTTCTACTTTCTTGAGCAGCCTCTAGATTTCTAGATTGTTAATGCACATTGAATTGAAACACCTAGAGATTATAACATGCATTTTTATTCTTTGCTAGTCACCAAGCAATGAAGGGAGTAAAATAGAGGTGTGTGGGATTCCTGAATTTCAGGATTCCCGCAGGAAAAATATTTCCAGTTCAGTAATCTTTTCGCTTTATGAGGTAATTGTATTAACCTTTTACATGTTCTTATCTATGTGTTCTTCTTTAACATTTTACTTTTTCTCCCCTTTTGTTTTTTTTGTTTTCTCTTTTAGGAAGTTGCGCTGCGCGTTTCACACTCCTTCCTGATGAGTTCCGATAGAATGAAACCTGGGTCATGGGATTGGGAGGCAACCATTACCTCCTTGTCCATTGGCAGCAGTGTAAAGTGTGAACTGTGTTCTTCTTTTCATTGTAAAGGCCATATTGTGTTTGTCTCCCTTTTATATGTTTGTGTCCACCTTTCCTATACCTTCTTCCAAATATAATACAGTTCAGTACTCTGTAATCACGAAAATTTCGAGAATTGCTTTTCTTCCAGATTTAATTTACTTTTAAACTTGCTTTTCATGTTTCCTTATTATTTAAGTATAAATATATATGTCAACCTATTCTAGATGTAAATTTAGATTCAATAAGAGTTTAATAAATGTTTATAATTTAAGTAGCCTAAATTAGAGCAATGGTATTAAAAATTGCTGAAATTTTCAACTTTATATATATATATTTGTTTAAATGTCCTCTCTTAGGGCCTATGTATGCATTTAATAAATTAAATGTTATCAGTGTTTTAAGGTATGAAATATTAGCAAATTTAGAAATAATTAGTTTTACATTTTTAATCCTCGTTTCTCGTCTCAAAGGGATTCTAAAATTCCCGTTCTCGATCGCGTCTCAATGGTTGAGTCTCGTTCCCGCGTATTGAACCAAAAAGGTCGATTTCACACACTCCTAGAGTAAAGTATGTACTTCTTGGCTCAAAACTGTTGTGTATGTATTGTATATTTTACAGTTAGAACTCAAAATTTGTTAAAAACCAATTTCAGTGGATCAAACTAGTTCCAGCAAAGCCATTTCGTCAAAGGGGGTAATAGGGTAAACAAGGTTAAGATAGTGTGGACATGTAATGTTGATGGAAAAATAGAAAATATCAAAGAGAGGGTTGGAGATGTATATGGGGAAAATACCGTAAGAGAGAGCAGAAAAAGAAATAAGAAGATCATATTACAAAAAGTGTGCAAGTGAAAGAAGAAATTAAATTATCAGGCTATTGAAGGATGTGGATGGTAATTGAATTGACAATAATTGGAAGAATATTGGCACAAGGGAAGAGACACTGACTTTGTGCTGTTAAGTCACGCTGATAAAATTACTCACGGAAATGTGACCTTTAATGCTTTATTACAACTCTTTTGATAGCATTGAACAATCTCTGTGATGGCAAACAAGTTTTAGCGATGAGACAGTTTGAATGTATTAATTTATCCCACCAAGAGAAGAACTAATTCACAAAAATCATCAGATTATAAGAGTGACTTGGAGAATAATAGTCAGGTGGTACATGCTATTTATGTGCTGGCGGCCGGGGTTCAATCCTCGGTCTCGGCAAAGATTTATCTGATTACCAAACCCTTCCTTCACCTCTGACAAGACCTCTTGTGAATGTGGGGAATGCCAGGCCTCCACTGTGGTTCGGATTCCACGTTAAACAGTAGGTCCTCCATTTCATCTCACAATCACCCTACCATTACACATTAGCGTAAGTGCATATAGCCCGAACGGGTAGTAAGACGCAGTGCTAATAATAATAATAATACAAGTGTGAAGAATGGTTTTGTTTCTTTGTTTCACAAACTTAAAAGAAAAGTTGTCAGTGAATTCTCACGTTGGAGTGACATCCAGTCTACAACAATATTTATATTTTGTTGCCGCATATCTTGAAAATCCAGATTCACACAGATAAGCTGTTTGAAATGGAAGACATTTAAGTACTGCCGATTTAAGAAACTTGTGAAAAAGAATTCAACTAGAAGACATTCATTGAATTTTTGTTTCAAACTTGTATCAAATATAATATCTATCACACACTTGTAATTTTACACAGATATTCCTTTAGGTTTTTCTGAAGCACAATATGGATTTCGAACGCAGGCAGCGTCATTAATTGAAGTTGGAAATTATTTCTGAAACGCTTGTCACAAACCACCTAAACGTTAGAAGATGTTACCATAAATAGTTTTGTCCAGGCTGGATTATGTTTCTATCAAAAAGTCATTCAAAGTTGAAAAGGATTCATATTGTCTTTTTCCCACACGTCTTCCAAAATTAAAGTTTACAATCAAAAGACGCAATTCTATTCCTTGTTGTAAATACCGGCCTATTCTTTCCTTGACATAATATATTTAGTTCATTAATTCTTGTAAAACTGTCTGGTAAGTAAACCAATTTCTTAAGTCAAGAGGTATTTACCAAACAGGGAGAAAGATTAAATGGGAAATAAGTCAAAATAGAATGAATTTCCGAACGAAGTTCAAAAACTCTGACAAGAACTTTTTACCTGGACAGCCATCTTATTTTTGTATGAAACAGCAGCTGGTTTATGTGTTCGCTACCTATTTCTTTGTAAATAAATTGTACATTATGACATTAAGTGGTCTTGTTTAGTTCACTATCGTTACAACTCAATCCAACACAGTTTTTAGGTCTCTTTCTATCATTTTGGCAACAAGCGCTTGTCGAGGAAACACCAGGTGACTATTCAAACAAGACAGCACCAACTCTCTGATATGCAACACAACCCCTGTCATTTTTTTCTGTCATTGCTCTGTTTTTTATGTAGTTAGTTATGACCTTAAGGTAGGGCTGTGCAAGTACTCTTATTTCAAACTCGAATTCAAGCTTGTCACTTAAACTCGAGATCGAAAGTTTTATAGGCTTGTCATTTTCAAGCTTCTACTTGATGTACTTAATAATCCATTTTTAAAACACAATAGTAAGCATAGTCTGTTTAAATGAGATAATATCAGCATTTCCAATTATAAATCATTAGGTTACTTAACAAATTGGTAAAAATGAATATCAATTTTCATATTAATAACGTAATAGATTTTTAAAACCACTTTAGACCGGTAAATTTTTTTAATACTGTCGTCCATTTTGAATTTAACTTGATTGAAGTTGTTCACTTGTATTGCCATGACAATGCAATGGAAATAAACATAGCTAAGAAGATAACTAAATAATTGAATGATTATTTTTACTATTTTGACCTGGTCCATTTCTAAAATAATCATTTATGTTAAATTAAAAATGTAACATCAAAAATATCTTATATTAAAAGTTTTCAATCCTAAGATATTTAAAACTCATATTAATTAATATGTTTAGCTACAAAATTATCTCTAGGTTAGTTATTATTTAATTATAGAATTATGTTGGTAAGCCGGTTTAAAATTAAAGTTAATCTTATTTATTGAAATAAATATTTTATCAAACTTGCCACTTACTATTTCATATTGTTTGCTAGAAATATTATTAATTTTACAGTATGAGCATCAACTTTTATAACCATTAAAAATTAAATTGAAATCAATTTCTCAATAAAATAATGTCTAACGGGAGCCCGTACAATGTGCATGTTCAAGTGTGCAGAGGAATAGGAATGGAACAGAAGACAAAGCACGATTACACTAAGGAATAGTAAACAAAATATGAAACACTTCAAATTTCTGATTGTTCATGATTCTTACATTTTCTTATACAGTACATTAAGTTAATGAAGCATATTTTGGGGAAATATTAGCTTATTAAAATGTCAATTATATTAACATTTAATCAAGTCAGCATAAAAACACACTACAATAATGTAAAGTGATAGTTAAAGAAGCCAACCTGAAAGGAAAGTTAGGTTAGGCCTAGTTATAAACAAACACACTTCTCTATTTCTTCTTACACTTCCCACTTTATCAAACTTCCACATTTGAACATCGTTTTGAATTTTTGGAAATATTTATTTTACATATGAAAAGACAATGAAAAAGTAATATTCCCAATAATTCAAAGTAATGTGTAACTGTGGAAGTTTTAAAGAAGTGTAAAGTGTAAAAGTTTAACAAGATATGAAGAGAGAAGTGTATTTGTTCCTATCTAGGCCTAACCTGACTATCCTTCAGGTTGGCTTCCTTCACTATCACTTACTTTACGTCACTGTGCAGTGTTTCTACACTGTCTTGTTATACATTTCAAAGCCATCATGCAATCATTCATTTTATTAACTTTGCTTTATAATTGTTAGTGTAGTTTTAATGTCCTTAAATTATTATTATTAGCACCGCGTCTTACTACCTGTTCGCGTTATACGCTAACATGTAATGGTAGGGTGATTGTGAGATGAAATAGAGGACCTACAGTTTAACGTGGGATCCGAACCACGGGAGGCCTGCCAGGCATTAAATGTCCTTAAAGACATAAAGTTGAAACCATTTTAATTATTTGTTTTTTATTAGATTTTTATTTGAGTGTTTTGGTTTTTTAAATTTTGTTATATACGTGTTATTTCTAATTTAAAAACGTATAGTTTAATTGTTTAGCTTTTTTTTCTTTCAAAAGTATTTAATGTTTATAAAAATGAGCATCATTCATATTTTAAGAACATGTGTTTTAATATACATTTTAACATTTGAAAATTATGAATAGGCCTATACTTGAACTCGGGAGCTTTTAGAAATACTTGACTCGAATGAAAAAACCCAAGCTTGCGTACCCTTACCTTAAGGATTTATTTTCCCGCAGTGGGACTTTCAAGAGATTTTATTTTGGAACAACTAATGCACAAATAATACAAGCAATACTGCTAGCCCAGCTGTTGAGTTGCCATTTCAATCGCACAAGGGAATTAAGGTTTCAGCGATTGTTTGAGCTTCTCATGCAAGCACAATATGTTAAATCCCTCTATAGGAGACCTCGGTAGCACTTTCATTGACAGTTTCTAAACTATTCATTGTACTTCCGTTTTAGAACTGCCAACATTAGATAGTGACATAAAATTTTAAGATTCATTTACACTTACGTCGATTACACTGGTACTTGCTCTAGTAGTACTTGATTGTCTACTTAAACTACCTATTTTTAGCCACTGATATATGATAAATAACCATAGATACATATAAACATATTGAATGACCCTGAATAATAAATAAATAGCACTCACTAACACACAGTATCTAATAAGTGTGACTAGTACCGTGTTGAGCACAAGCAGGAAATAGATCGAGTCATTTTGTCACCAAACTGTGATATGTATCGATAGATGTTGCTAAAAATGGAACTGCCGGTCCTGGAAGCAATGTCCAGGAGGGTTGCTAGTTCAGAGATAACTACATCCAAAGGAAAGCAAATAGGGGAAAATGAGGGAGGGAAATAACCCTCTTAAGTGCAACTACTAATAAGTATGATTTTGGGTCAAGTGAAAAGCCCAAGTTTAGGCAAGAAAATATTGCACTAAACAGTGTAAACTACTGTAGTTCAATCGGACAGTATAGAAATATCCAACAAGGGTTCCTAAGATAGATATTCTAGCAGTCATATGAAATAAACATATAAGTATAAGCTATTAAAGAAGTTTCAATAATTTTAATTTCTTTAAAAAGGAATATCATGATAAATATAAATCATATATTTTCTTTAATAGCCTATACTTATATGTTTATTTCATAATTATTATAGAAATTAATCCACAGATCCTTTGGGATCCATGGAGTATATTTTGGGAGCAAATGTTATTGAGTAAGTAGCTTTGTAATGTAAAACACCTTATCTTAGTCGGTATCGTGTCTGTCTACCGAGTTAAGGGTCACGGGCATGGCCGAAAAATTTGTCATTGGTGAAATGTGGATATACCCTTTCGCAGTGATGAATTAATGGCAGGGGGCTGGATGTTGTGTCTGTTCTAGATTTAAGTTAGTATATAAGTCGTGTGCAGATATAATCAGTTGGTTCGGATAACATTAAGTTAAATACCTCAAATAAATTAAATAACTTGGTACCAACCCAGTGTCAACAACACTCGTGGCCCTGAGGAAGATAACTGTCCCCAACTACAAGGGGAGATGCGATGGTGATCATTATAAGCAAGGTTGTTTGCACACTGTGTCTTAGTTATTACAAATTTACTCAAATGGGGTAGTAATGAGAAATGTAGGACTTTAGAGGGGGAAATGTACCCTCATTTGCATGAAGGAAGAGTGTAAAAAATCACCTTGACAGAATTAAAGCCCAAAACTTCCAGTCACGAGAAAACCAAATCAGACCCTGTTGTCTTTGACCCTGTGGCAAAACCACCCTTTGTTTAATCATCCAGGATTCATACCATGACGAACTCATCACCCGCAAACCAAACCAGACCAGACCATTGCTATTTATCCCCCAGCTTGGTAGTTGGTGAATGCCTGCGCTCCAAACCACAAATGTTAAATATCATTTATATTTTAAAAGTGTTTATAAAAATATAAATAAGATTACAAAATTATTTCTAATGGAATACACACAAAAGAATTAAAACAATCTATACTATAAATACAAATCAATTGCATTTTTTCTATGCAATACATTCTAGAATTTCAAAACAATGATACACGATGGTATATTTAAAATAAGTTAGTAAACTAAAGTTAAACAGTAAACTAGAATTAAGGACAAGATCAAAATGTTCACTCCTGTTTAATCAACACAAAGAAAAATACTTTCAACACTGATCTCATCGAAATTACAACAAACACAATTTTAAAGTACAAGAGTTAAACATCCAGTTTCTTAGTAAATATATTTATTATTTTTTCACTCTGAAATAATAACCGGGAAAGTGACAATGACTCGACTGTGCAAAAATTGAACTTGTCTCGCCAGTTATTTTATGTGTACACACATTGTTCGTCACTGTCAAAACTCTGTTGCCGCTGATTCACTGTGAAATGGAATAAACTTTATCTTATACAGTATTAAAATATTTTGTAAAAAAAAACTATTCGGTCAGATTGACGCAGATGGAATGAAGAGATACACTACAAGGAGCAGTGTTCCATTGCAAGAATTTGATGTGCATTTATTTCCTGAAATAACAAACAAAACAAATGATTAAAGTAAATTGTATTCACATTTTTAGGCCTTTATGAAGCTTCAAAATTTTGAATAAGAAGCTGAATTTTTTTTGGGATTCATATTTGATTTGAAATTCTGAATCTTAATATTTGAAAAATTAATATCAGAATAAAAATTCATAACTTAAAGTCAAACATTATATTTATTTAACTTTTTGAAGAAGTTATCTTACTCAGAGTAATTATTTTAAATGATTACATAAACTCGGTGATATTAAAAATATAATAGTTTTTTGTGTCACTGCATCTTACTATACCTACAAATGTGTGGAGGAAGAGTGTAAAACCATTTCAGTACACTCAACCAAAATTCGAACCTCGATCTTATCGTCATCAGCAATCTAATCTACTGTGAGAGTGGCACCTTAAACCATGTGGCCGCCAAAACGGGTCCCAAGAAATTTTAGTTTTGATATTTAACACTTTGAGCCCCACCGTGGTCAATTCCTGCAAGTGAACTTTCCACACAGACCACCGCAGGCTCTATGACCATGTGGATGTGACTATAAAGTGGGGCCCAGATGGGCTAGAAGAACATATCTGCATCTTTGGTCAAGGCAATTTTTTTTTGTCCCAAAGGGGCAATCGATAAGCTGTGGATAGCATGAGACTGTCCGGTCGGCATATGGACCGCGCTAAAAGAAAACAATTTTTTGAACACAGCACATGAAAATATATATTTTTCCATGAGTGTGGGATTTGTTACAAGTTGATTGGGGTCAAAAGGCTGGTTTGTTCCGAGGAGCAAATTTGAGCATCCCAGCAGGGGCTCAACATGTGAGCATATTTGGAATAGTAATTAACATCGAGAATTTGAAAATTAAAGTTAAGTTGAGTGTGTTGGGCTCACAAGTTAAGGTCAGTGAAATATATATATATATATATAAATAAAAGGAAAAAAATAAAGTTGAAATAAATCATGTTTCGTCCATCAAAGTGTTTGTTACTCACATGATGACCTCAACCGTTGTTGATTATCCCAAAATTTAATGACAGCTTTTTATCACCATTTAAAAAGTTTGTCATCTAATGCCGTTATACTCATGACAGTTATTCAACAATTGTTGATATTACCATGTGAAGAAAATTAAACTCTATGTTTGTACTGGAGCAATATCTCATTTATTTTGCTATAAAAAACACTGCCTTTAACTCGCATTTCCTACACTTCAACCTTAAAATTTAAGAAATAAAATCGAGAAAAAAGGAATTTGTGACATTCCTATTTTAATTTTCATCTTGTCTTACCACCCATCCAAGCTATCCCCATTTGATTGACTAATGGAGTAGGGATGAGTAAATATACCTATATTTAAGTGAAGGCGTGAGAAACCAAATGGGGCTCGAAGCTTGATATTTATTCTGCGGGACCGGGACCATTGATGTGGGTTGTTCTGAAGTTAAGATATACCCTGACTTCCTTACAAATAAATAGCCCTGTTTGACAGTTAGGAAGTGTATCAAATCTACTTTTGTGTATCCATAAACAAATCATTTGTTTTTGATCATTTTCTTTCCTTTTAAAGTGTGTTTACATTATTGGAATATAAAATTATAAAAATAAGGTTTGGATGTTTATTTTTTTATGTCCTCTATTAAATAATTGCCTCCCCTCACCGGATGAGAAGAAGACGGTTCATGACATCAACACAACACATATTTGTGCGTTTATGTTGACCAAATAAAAACTTTTTATTTTGAAACTAATATTTTGTATGGCTTTTCCCTTAATTTATTAAAAAAAAAATTAATTATAACATGATTTATGGCGACCAGTTGCCGGAAAATAAAAATTGTGTGAATAATATTTTATAATTTACTATTTTATGCACTATGATTTAGCTTGTTGGCAGAGTCGCGAAACAAAAAACATAAATTAGTTGTATTAGTGTTTTTGTTATTCACTTAGTTATGAAAAAGCCAACTACACAGTTATCCTACAGAAAGTACTAATACTTTTAATCAAGGCCCAACTATATAGTTTTACAAAATGAGTACAAATTATTTCTTCAAGAGTTGACATAAGAGACTTAAAATCAATCTTTGCTATTCACAAGAAAAATGAAATATTGTTGATAAGCCATGTGCTGATATCATTTGGTTTAAAAAATAGGGTATGGTATTAATGGGGTTACGAAGCAGTGAGGACGAATTTACGAAAATAAACCAGGGTCCCCTAGACCTGAAGTCCGCCTTCCTAACTTAACAAGGACAGATTTTTAACTTACCTTTTTTTGTTGTGTTTGTCACGACTTCCACTGTCTTCGCGAGATCTCTTCTTGTCATTGGAGGATTTGTGTTTGTTACTGCTACTATGATTGTTGCTGCTCTTTGAGGAGCTACAAGATAAAAAAAACACTTTGAAATCAAATACACAGTATTAGAGGTACGTGATGGTCAGAATTTTTCACTTCAAGTTCAGTTTAAATTAAAACATCGCATTTTAGTTCAGAGATTAGTATTTTGAGCAATATTTGTATTATAAATAGTTCAAATTGAATTTTTGTAATACATCCATGCATTAACCATAAACAGTAACATAGTCATAAGCAAAATTATACATTTTTCAGAATGAAATTTTTTTATAAAAAATATGATCACATAAATACAATTTTCCTAACTTAATTTAATATAAATTATAAAATTCAAAAGATTCAAGTGCTTTGACCCTTAGGTTAGGTTAGGTTAGTTTTTTGGCCCCACGTCTTACTACCCTTTTGGCTTATACTCGTATATACTAATAATTATTACTCTAATTTGTTAGGGAATTGGAAGCTTAATTTTACTAAAGGTGTGCTCGTATTTGCGAAGAGGGAAATTGGAAAAACATTTAGGAAAATCCACCCTCAGTGCAACCGAGCCCGATCTCCCTATCATCAGCAGGCCAGTCTATCGGGAGAGAGAGAGGCATTTGATCAAACGACCAACGAGGAGGGTGAGGGACCTCTAATTAAAATATATCTAATTTATTTATCTAGTTAAAATATTTGAAATAAATTTTAAAATATAGCCTGAAAATTTATTCTTTCACACACAAAATACAAATTCATAAATATATTAAAAATATTGCTAAACAAATGTTTGTTAATCAAAACTTGTTCGACTCACCTTTTTGTTTTGCTTTCAAGTAGAATGTAAAAAAGAGGAGAAAAATATTACTGGTACACACATTATCCACACATCATCATTTAAAGAAAAACTGCTAGAAAATTCAAAAGGGAGTAGTCCAGTGTTTGTGTCTAGTGTACTCTCCTTATAATTTTCACACAACTCTAATCTTTTTCCTTTCCTTTCGTTTATATGTTTAAATGTTTAGGCAATTATTAAGGACAGCCCCTCAAATCCTTAAGAAACTAAATTTTTTATTTTTTTCCAGTGAAATTTGTTTTTAGAGTTTTGATACTGCTCATTAGTGGTTCAGAACCAAATATAATAATTATAGCATGAACTTAACAACCAGACCCTGGACAGGTAATTTAACACTTAACCAAATGTATGAATGTTATAATGAATGGAATATAAGAAAGAATGATAATATTTAAAAATCCCCAACTTTTCCAGGTTTTCCAGTCATTTTATATCAACTCATTTTATTAAAATTGCAATTTAATGTATTATGGTTTAAATTAGGAGGGATAGCCAGCACACTTACCTTGGTGATACTGGAGTAGAAATTGTTTATATATAACACTAACAAACACATTTTTAAGGACAAGCTTTCACTGTCACAGACAGCTTCATCAGGTCAGGAGAGTAGACTGATGCTTTTGGTTGAACCGTAAGGTTGACTGTCCACAGCTGACTGTTTTTCAGTTACATTTGTACAGCAGTAGGACATTTGAGGTTGGACGGCTAGATTGGTATTGAATGGTTCTAGAAATTATAGGTCTCATAAATCTTGGCATTCCTGTCAGAGGAGGTTTGAGTTCTAGGCCCTTTGGTGTTAGGCCTAGAAGTAGGCAGCCTTCTAGAAAGTATATATGGCAAAGAACGGTGGCTGACTTGAATGCATGAGTTTGTGTGTTTTTAGTGTTATATCTAAACAATTTCTACTCCAGTATTACCTAGGTAAGTGTGCTGGCTATCCCTCCTAATTTAAACCATGTTTTAGCCTAGTGCTATATACCACATAACCTCAATTTAATGTATTACTATTTTTTGAGGCAAAACCATTCTGAAATTATGTCACACTATGAGGTGTTAAAAGATATCAGCCTAATGTGATGGCCTGATGGATATAGCAATCTAAGTTAGATTTCAGTGAGATAGTTAATTGAGACATTAAAAGATCACCTTACACCACTAGAGCTTAAAATTGTTGTAAGACACATTATTTTTTAGTTTCTTCTTCCTATAATGTAATCAATTACCAAGAATGCACAAAACCATGACTCAACTTTGGCTAAAGGTATGTGGCAGAGGAGAGAAAAGACAACATGAAGATCACATGTCGATTTTAAGAATTGAGATTAGCATAATGAAATGGGACAAATGTGTTAAAATAGATTTGAGGTGTGTATTCACTGGCATAAATATGTGATTTATAATATTGTTAATAAAAGTTGTGTATTCTTGTTTAGTGAACATGTGAAAATTCCAGAAATTTGAGCAAATTCCCTGACTTTTCCCTGCTTTCCAGGTCGCTGGACACCTTGTAAATATGTATTTTATATTATACTATTATATTTATATTTCATTTTATGTTCATAGTTTTACAAGATTCATATTCAGATTCGATATTCAAGTTTCAAAGGTATATTGGAGATTCGGATTTGACCCAACTCTAGGAATTAAATTTAAAACTTTTAAGAATCATGAAAAGTTCTGATATTATAAACATTTAGAATAAGTATTGTGTCAATAACAGGCCATTTCTAGTTAAGGGCTACACCTATTTTATTTTTGGCGATTGGAAACGACGTAGAGTGTGTGAGTTAGATTGTATTGCTTTTTGTTCCTCCACCCTCTCATATTAATATGTCCATATCTTTATTACGTATGTGTCAAACATAAACAAATTCTAGTCCATTGACTTGAATAATTGAAATAAAGCAGAAATGGTTATCTTACCTGTGCTTATCATGAGATTTACTCTTGTGGTTGTCTTTGTGGTTGTCTTTGTGGTTATCTTTGTGGTTGGAACTGCTGTGTCTATGTTTGGAGGAAGATTTGGAGGAAGAGTGTCTGGAAGCAACATATAAATAAACCACTTAATCTGTACGCCATTGGACTAAAGAGTAACATTACTTTTTTATTTGAGGTATCTACATGCACTTTTTAAACTGACTGATTATATCAGCAGATGACTTAAAAATTAACTTAGTTCTAAAATAAAAAATCTCCATCTGTTAATTCTTTTCTGTAAAATTTAAAGCCCCGATATCAACCCTTAAAAAAATTTCGGTCATACCGGCATTCAACCTATAGGCCCTTTTCAGCAAACAGACACTACCAGCTGAGCTGAGGTGTTGGGACTATTAATAATGTTGATGAGAACATAAAAAAAAGATTTAAATTGTATATGTTGTTCAAACAAACACTTTGTTAACCCTCCATCAGGCGAGTACTTGCAGAGCCCTAGTAAATACTGGAAAAGAGAAAAAGAAATAAAATGAAATGAAGGTGGAAAGAGGAAAGGCACGAATTTAGGGAACAGAGGACAACACTTGACTTGATCTTTACTGTACAACTGCTGATGGAAAGAAGGTATGAGTTTTGGAAAGACTTGGTGATGGTGTTTATGGGCAGGGAGAAGGATAGAGTGGTACGAGAGGAAATCTGTAAGTATGAGGATAACATGAAGGCTAGAGGACATAAACCAGGTCTAATTCGACCACTTGAGTCAAATATCAAGTTACGTACCTGTTTTTATCTTTGTCAGATTTGTGGTGCTTGCTAGGAGAGCGGTTGTTAAAGCTTCCACCAGGCCTCTTGTTGGTGTTCTTGGAATCTGCATACTCGTCTTGGTAGTCGGCCCGCTCTTTGTCAGCTTCTGCCGCCTCACGCTCCAGATCGGACCAGTCTTTGCCCGACTCCTCCGAGCTGGCTAGCTCCTCCTCTGTAAGTACACACTTAGCATTAGCATAGTAGTCATATCTGTAGGTTGGATCCTTCAAATCCTCGAATCCTTAAGGATACTAAGAAATTTGAGATTTATAAAAATATATATATTAAAGATTAGTTGCCCCCCCCCTCC
>CABFOV010000859.1:21185-62106 GCA_902141375.1 Timema poppense
CCCCCCCCCCCAGCTCTAGTTTAAAATTAATTGAGATATTTTAAAATATATATTTTAGAGAAAGCTATTTCTTAGGAATAACCAAAATTGGATAATAGCCAGCACATCTAATACCAAAGGTGTAGAGGTGTAAAGTTGGGTCTGATCCATTATTGTACAAATATAAATCTGAATCAATTTAATTTTTAATCCCAAATCTCAAATCTAGGGAAAAACTATGAACCTTAAAAGAAATATAAATATAATGGAATAATATAAAATACAAATCTAACGGATTAATATAAAATACAAATAGTACCTAAACATACTTTTTTATAATCCACAGGGTGGCTACAAAACATATTTTACAAAATTCCCTGACTTTTCCAAGTTTTCACTGTTTTCCTGGTCTGTAGCCACCGGGTGGGCATCATTACATCACATGTCCATTACATCGCGTTTTAGGAACAAATATATTGAAAGTCCATCACATCGCATTTCTCCCACCTATCTATACCCAGCTAACCATATTGTCCAACACAATCCCAACAAGTTGGTGTTGGGCGAGCTGGTGAGAGCTGCTGGCCCACTAATTCAATTTCATTACCTAATTTACAAAACTGTTGATCTTTAAAATTTGTTTTTGTCCTTAATTTGATGTATCCAAGTTTTGTAAATAAATTTTAATATGTTAGGCTATGTGTATTTTAGACTTGTCGTCAAACCTTGTTTTAATTCAGTTGATGATGTTATATCACTTTATTGAAAATTTTTATATGACATTTTGTAGCTAATTAAAAGCAAAATATAATCAATCTTTTGAATATTAAAATTCACTTAATTCATATATCAATTTTAAAACTATCTGATTCATTCTATTGAAAATCTATATTTATTTTGGTATAGCTATTCCTGAGTTTTCAATCTAAGTCTTACCTTTATTACCACTTCTTACTTTAAACTACTTTAGAATGTTCTCTAATATGTTGTAATACTGTCAAAAGGCTTATGACAGTGGCTTTTTTCCTATGTGTAATACTACACATTCAGATTTTTCACATTTATAATGTTATCTTTAAATTGAATTTTAAGAGCTTTCCCAACATTCTGAGATTATATTTTACAAGACAGTTTTTTTTAGTACCAGCTGTTTTTTAAAGTAATTTTAGCATTTTGCCAACAACTACATTTTTAATATTCCTTTAGAAACATTTATATACTTAATAATAAACGCCCTCGGATTTATATTTAAAAAATGTTATTCACTTTGTATTACACAGTCCAAAAGATTGGCATAAACAATTGTGTTCAAAATGCAGATCATCGGCTACAATCAGCCATGATCAAATGGAATGTTAATCTGCATGTGCCCAGCCCTAGTGCCTATATACTATTTTAATGAAAGTTAAACGTTTAACACCAGATATTTACACATTCACTCACTAAAACTTATTGTAAGATGCATACACACCTTCAGTTACACTATCTTCAGAGTACTCGGAGTATTCAGAATCTTCATCAGACTCTTCACTTTCTACATCAGTGGGCTGAAATAGATTTAAATAATCAAACAATTATGTCATCCCATGTAAACACAACATTTTAAAACAATATAACTCCTACTCATCACACAGATGGATACAGTTTGAACAAGGCAGGGTGTGCAAATAGGAATTTTTCCCTTTGAGACGAGTGTGGATGTAAACAGAGTTTATTTCGATTTCAGGGTGTGCAAAAACCACTTTTTCATTTTGAACTAAATGCTAATAGAATATTTGTAACATTCTCAAAATTGAATTGGTGTTATAAGATTTGTTGTTAGTTGTTCTATGATTGAAAAATATTATATTTTGGTTATTTATATAACTTTATACATCAAAGTCATTTGGAAAATGTTTTGTCACAAAGTTGTTTGTAATATTTTATTTACATTCTGATATTTGAACTTACAATTCAATTACTTCAGATTTTTTCCATAGCAACATGGATTTGTACACTATTGTTTATAATGGCAATAATCAACAAATATTGGTGAAGATTCATGAATATCAAAGCTGAAATTGGTTGAGGTTAAGTCGAAGCTGATATTTGTTTCAAAGTCAAAATTTTGAAGCTTCACCCACCCCTAGTTCAAGTAATAGGCACAGAGAAAAGTTTGTACTGTAATATTTCAATTTTTGTAATAGATCCAATGATAAATCTTAAGACCAAAAATTGATATTTTTTTTATCAAGTTATGACCACAGAAATTAAGACTTTTTAATTAATTTTTTTTTAGATCAGACAAACGGTAATATTGAGGGACTGTATTTAAAATGAAATTAATCAGATTATAAATTTTTGAGAAAAAATCTAGAGTTGTTAGTAATCAAAAATTTTTTAGTTTTGTAAAAATCTTCAGGTCAAGTTCAAACAACAATTAAAACTTGACTTTGGCTGAAATTTTTGATTAATCGCACAGCCCCTTATGTTGGTGCAGTCTTCTGAATTATCCTGTATTAGTAAACAATGGAATCGAGTGCGTAAACTATCCAATATTTAAAAATTACAATAAAAATTGAAATGAGTTATTTCCAAAAGGAAAAATCTTCTTCTCTGATCCAGTTTTAACTGTTTTTAAGTAAAGAACACGGAAAACTGCACATTGATGATATTTTTTGTTTAGACTACATTGTTTATCTAGGTTAAATGTTGGGGACAACGAAATATAGCGATACGTGTATTTTACACAATCAAAATAAAACGTAGTTGAATCTGTTCACAAAAGTGACTACTTGGCCTATAATATCAACTGAGCAATTATAGGCTGATTTTATGACTCCTGAATAAATATTAATCTGACTGATAAATAATATTATTTGATCAATAAGTTAAAAGTGCGTCTTATGACTGTCAGATAAAATGTATTTATCCATCACATTTTTACCTGATAACTTTTATCTGCAAGTTAAAATGGTCATTGCCACAGTGACGTGTTGTTTTTAATGAGGTTTCCCCTATCAGAATCTGTGTATAGGTTAAAATCTTGGTTCACGTGTTTAGTAGGCACCGGCCCAGGATCTAGCTGTATTGAGAGTTAGAACATTTAATTCCCACTTTTATAAAATACTGACAAGCTATTTGTAGAGTTATAGTTATATAAGAACAAATTAGGGCCGGTCTTATGACTACCATATAAATATTGCTATCGGGAGGTTAAAGTTATCTACCGGATAAAGGTTATCAGGCACTTTAATATTTTACATGTATTATGAACTGAATGTATCTGCCAGATAGTTATTTGTATGCAGAACATGCAAGGTTGGTACTGTTTTTACCGATGTGTGCATGCGTATAAACCCCGCTGCTAGCGCAACAACCTGGCTTGTGGCTTCAATGCTCACATTTGTTTAATAATGGTGGCTAATCGAGTGCGAGTAAACAGATAAAATCACGTGGGCGCAGAAGCTAGGCTGTCTTGCAAGTACTAGTTTCGGTGTGTGCCAAAATGTGGTCAATAGTTTGGTACAACATTTACAAAATTTAATTTATTGTACTCACATTTAAATAATTTGTTTTTATATAACTATAGCTCTACGAATAGCTTGTCAGTGTTTATAGACATGTGAAACAAATGTTCTAGCTTTATACTTATTTAGAGCCTGGGCATGTGCCTACTCAGCACGTGAACAAAGTATTTAACCTAAAAACAGATTCTGATAAGCAAAACTTCATGAAAAACAATGCTTCACTATGGCAATGATCATTTTAACTCTTAGATAAAAGTTATAAGCTACTTAAACCCTGTGATAAAAATGTGATAGATAAATACATTTTATCTGGTGGATAAATGCTATCTGGTAGTCGAAAGACGCACTTTTAACTTATCGACCATATAGAAATATTTATCGGCCAGATGAATAACTATCCAGGAGTTATAAGACCGATCGGTCCTTATTTAAATGTGAGTACAATAAATGAAATTTTGTAAGCGTTGTACCAAACTATTGACCACATTTTGACAGACACCAAAATTAGTACTTGCAAGACAACTTAGCTTCTGCACCCAGGTGACACCATCTGTTTCTTCAAACTTGTTTAGCCGCTATTATTTAACAAATGTTGAGCGTTGTCACCACTCGCTAGGTTTTAACGGTAGCAGCAGGGTTTATATACATGCACACATCAGAAAAAAACAGTACCAACCTTGCGTTGTCTAGATGAAAATCTATTTATCCTAAAGATAGCTTTTCGGCACATAAATTAAATATTAAAGTGGCTGATAACCTTTATCTAGTCGCTATCTTTATCCTTCCGATAGCAATATTTCCTTTAGTCAATTTTCTTCTGCTGAAGAATGGAACAGATGTACCTTGAAAATTACATAATTATGTATTTTGTTGTGTTTTAGTTGTGAACGTTGAGGTCTACAGTTTTCTGGTAAGTATGTAGGCCTTGTCCTTCTATCCTAATTTCAATGTTTAATCCAATATTAATGTTGGTGCCATTTTTTCTTTGTTTATATATTTTATTAAGTAAATGATTTCATCCTGCTTTGCCCTTTTTTGTCTGAAATAGCCAGGGAATCAGATAAAAAGAGTACCAGCCATACTATTAAAATTAGTTCTTAATAGAGCTGGGCCGATCAGCTATTTTGCCGATTAGTCCGATGCCGATCATTTGTTGCCGATTAGGCCGATCACCGATGCCGATTATTTTTGTTTTCAATTTTAATAATTTTAAAAACTGTTTCCATTTAAAACAAAATGTGCGTATGTGCGAGATTATTACATCCGATGTTTCATTTTTTGGGCATCTTTAACAAATCTAAATAAAACAACACCAATCTGCTAATATTTTATTTTATGATTATTAGATTTGTTACTTGTGAGTATTTTTATTTCTAATAACGTGCATAAATTGGAAAAAGACCTATGGTAAATATATTTATTTTGATATATTTTGTTTGGAATGTTGGATGTGCTGTTTATTTCAGACCTAAGTCGCTAAGAACAAGCTAATTATTCCAAGATCACATACGAGAGAGCAGAGATAAAATATTATTTTTTTAGGACTTAAAATATACCCACACATTTTGAATAATCGGCATAAATAATCGGAGATTCAAACACCGATCATCGGAATCGCCGGTTATGCAATAATCGGCCGATGACCGGATTAATAATCGGCATCGGCCCAGCCCTAGTTCTTAATATTCCTATAGCCGTCTAAGTTCTTGTTCTAGAAAATGTGTTTCCTTCAACCAAACTCCAGGGTTAAAGAAGTAAAACAATGCATTTAATCTGGCTTTTATGATGGTCATCTTATGACCAAAAATTAAGGGGTGTGCAGGATTCCTAAATTTTGAGATTCCTGTGGGGATAAACAATGGGTAATTCAACACATTTATATGTTTGCTATTATTATTTTATATGTGATAGCCTGATAGGTAATTATATACGTTATTTTGATTAGTTGATTTATTTTATATCTCATATGGGTATTCATTTAAGAAATTAAATATCCATTTTTTTTTTAGATAGTATCAGAAGTAATTAATTATACAATTTTCGTTCCCATTCTTGTTCCCAAGTAAGGGATTCTAAAATTCTTGTTCCCGATAGTGTCTCGATTGTTGAGTCTTGTTCCTGTTCTTGTCTTAAACAAAAAAACTTGACCTTGCACACCCATACCAAAGATCAATATTTTAAATTTAAGAATGATACTACATTTGGAAGGTGGATAGAATCATATAAAAGGTAAAATCCACAATATGGCCTCTAAAATTAAAAGAAGCACAGTTCACACTTTACATTGCTACCATTGGACAAAAAGGTAATGACTGCCTCTTGAATAAAATCAATCGTTACAGCCCAAGGTTTCATTTTATGAAACACATAAAGAAGGGGTGTCAAACATGTAACTGAACTTCCTAAAATAGGAAACCAAAAAACACAAAAGTGAGAAAAAGGAAATTAGTAAAGAATGATAGGAGACTTAGATATATAGTATCAACATGTCACTAGAGGATTAAAAACATTACATTTTAAATTTTATTTAGAGTGTTAAAATATGAAATTAGCTGATTTTTAATGACATTTCACACGTGTAAAGATCTAAAAGCAAATAGTTATAAACAAAGCTCCAGCTTTTCTAAACGAATAAATTAATTTTGTAACACAATTACAACAAAGCATTTTAAGATATTTGATGACTGTTTTTGAAGTTCCGCTCAAGTAGACAAGTAGACTCGAGTATTGACAATAAGAATATCTCACCTCATACGCATCATCCTCCTCCTCTTCCTCCAGATCTTCGGCATTGTTTTCAGCATCACTTTCAGGGTCCAAGAAAGTCCACCCTCCGCTCTCGAAGAAACCTTCAGGGTCATCTGTGATGGTCTTCATAATTTTTGTCCAGTTCAGGGACTGGATACCTTCAGAATATCTGATATCACATGAACTGAAACAAAATGTTCATGGTAGAGAAAACGTAAGAAACATATTGGCGCGATTTTTCCACCAAATTTGTAGCTTCAAAATCTAGGGGTCATCTTGAAATCACAGACCAAGGATTGGGTTAGGCCTACATCAAAAGGTAACATGTTAAATCCTTATTTAATATTAATACAATAGTGCAAGGATGAGTTTTTTACAGATATTATCTAGGGGTCTGCAAGATTGGGTATTTCTAAAAGCCCCCGAGTTCAAGTATATTCATAATTTTGAAATGTTAAGAATATATATTTGTTTATTTTAAATATAAATATCACATCTTTAAAATTTGATGTTTAAAAAATATACAAAAAAACATGTTCTTAAAATATGAATGACACTCACTTTTATAAATATAAATACTATTAGAAAAAAGTTGATAAATAAAAATATCAATTTTTAAATTAAAATAACACCTAAAAAAACACATTTTAAAATAGGATTAACACTCAAATAAAAATATATGGCCTTGTAGAAAAGTTTATTAAAAGGGTTTCAACACTCTTTAAGGACATTAAAATCACACTAGCGTTTATTAAAAAAACTTTAATAAAATGAATAATTATATGATGGCTTGGAAATGTATAACAAGACTGTAGAAACACTGTACAGTGATGTAAAGTAATTGATAGTGAAAGAAACCAACCTGAAAGGGGAGTTAGGTTAGGCCTGGATGGTAACCAACACATTTCTCTCTTCATGTCTTATTAAACTTATACACATTCTACTTCTTTATAACCTCCACAATTGCACATTATTTTGAATTTTCGGAAATATTACTTTTTCATTAAAGTCTCTTCATAATAAAAATAATATTTCCGAAAATTGAAAACAATATGCAAATGTGGAAGTTTGAAAAAGTGGGAAGTGTAAAAATGTAAGAAGAATTAGAGGAGTGTGTTTGTTATTATCTAGGCCTAACCTAACTTTCCTTTCAGGTTGGCTTCTTTAACTATCACTTTACATTATTGTAGTGTGTTTCTATGCTGACTTGATTAAAAGTTAATATAATTGACGTTATAATAAGCTAATATTTCCCCATAATATGCTGCAGTAACTAAATTTACCTTATAAGAAAATGTAAGAATCATAAACAATTAAAAATTTGAAGTGTTTTGTATTTTGTTTATTATTCCTTAATGTAATTGTGCATGATCATGTCTTCTGTTCCATTCCTATTCCTCTATGCGCAGTTGCACATGCGCATTGTACGGGCTCTCGTTAGACATTATTTTATTGAGAAATTGACTTTAATTTAATTTTTAATACTTTTAAAACTTGATGCTTATATTTTAAAATTTTAAATAATATTTTTAACAAACAATATAAAATAGTAAATACTTTTTTTAATACAAATGTAGTAATTTTGGTAAAATATTTATTGCAATAAATAAGATCAACATTGATTTCAGACAGGTTAACCAACATAATTTTATAACCAAATAGTAACTAAACTAGTGCTAGTTTTGTAGCTAAACATATTAATAATTACAAGTTTTTAGTATTTGGTTTGAAAAACATTCAATATAATAATATGTATAAGAATGAGGTGGCCCAATGGCTAAATAATTTTATAGAAAATGAAATTGATAGAACTAAAGAAAAAGGAAAAATAAACTAAAAGTAAATTTGATGAAGAAAGCCCACAAAGGGAAAGAGGAAAACTGTGGGAAGAATCCAATGCACATAGGTGACATCTTTCTGTACCTTCTTTCGTGCTTACCAAAACAGTTTAAAAGTAGCTTTTACAGGTTTAAGAGTGATTTTTACTTTTTATATGATTATTTTTTTAATCGGACTAGACTAATGAAAAATCTAGCCTAATATCCAATTTGGATTTTTTTTTTAAAACCCATTTATCATTATAAAATATTTGAGTAAGATTAGAATTAATTTTTTTCCAAATTATTAAATCAGATATTAAAAGAAGAATAGAAGGTCAAGCATGGCTTACACATCAGAAAACTGGAGGCCTAAAAATTTGCTGTCTTATGCTGAAGAAGGGGACTAATCTACTCTGAAAATAGCATAATTATGTGTCCTGTTGTGTTTTAATTGTGAACTTTGAGGCCTACAGATTTCTGGTAAGTGTGTAGGCCTTGCCCTTCTCTCCTCCTTTCAATGTTTAACTAATACAGCTGTCAGGTAACACTTTTACTTTGTTTAAATTTTCTTCAGTATTAAGAAAGATTCCGATTCAAAATTAAGTTGAGATTGAAAATCTTGGTTTTGTACAGAATTAGTAAATGAACTTACTTGAGCCACTCTTTGACATGGTCCAACATGTTCATGGGTATAGCGTTGACCATGGCCACTTTGCGATGGTAGTCCTTGAAAACAAAGATCATGTCGAAGTTCTTCAGGTGGAATTGCACTCGCTCAAAGTGGACCAACTCGACGTCATCCAAGGTGATCACAAAAGGGGGCTGCACCAAAAAAAAAACAGAAATGATTAATGGGGTTACATGCAAGTTTTCCCACTTTGGGTCTGAAGGAATTCCTTAGCAAATTTATTTGTGTCTTAGAACAAAATGCCCAATAATTATCACTCAATATAAATATATAGCTCTTTAAGGAAACCCTCGCTTTACTGTTTGTGAGGGCTCTGTGAGTACCGAGCCAGTCATTTCAGCTTGGGATCGAGATGAACTAATTTTGTAGGCTTGCCATCATCGAGTTTCCGCTCAATTTACCAATTTATTTTTAAAACACAATGGTAAGAAATACTAAATAGGCTATTTAATTTAGATAGTATCAGTAATGTCACTTATAAATCATGTTAACTTAAGAAATTATAAAAATTAATATCAAATTTAAGATTGATAACGTAATAGAGGCCTAAAAATACTTTCCTTCATTTTGATTTATCATGAGGGGTGGGCCAAGTCCACTTTTTAAATTCGAAGCAAACTCAAATCGAATATATGAAATATTTTTGAAGCTGA
Source organism: Timema poppense (assembly GCA_902141375.1). Lineage (NCBI taxonomy): Eukaryota > Metazoa > Arthropoda > Insecta > Phasmatodea > Timematidae > Timema > Timema poppense. The sequence continues at coordinate 30,583 of CABFOV010000859.1, forward strand.
ATCGAAGTTCAAGTATTTTATTTTAGTTGTTTTGTTATTAAAAATTTATTATATATTTGCTATTTATGTAGCTTAATGCAATAAAATTACTATTAACATGTTTATTGCACAATTGTTTGTAATATTTTGTGTGAATCTGACAAATCAAGTTATTATTACAACATGCAATTCAATATCTTCGGATTTTTTCCATATGGGTATTAATTTGTGATGTACAAAACAGCTCAGAATGGAAATAATTGAATATAAATTGAGTATTTTAACTGTCAATATTTTTATTGGCGAAGCTTCGAAGCCAAATTTTGTTTCGAAGCGAAGTCGAAAGTTTTAAGCTTCGCACACCCCTAATTATCATCGATTAAAGTTGCACTGTCAAGACAAGATAATGAAAATAGCTAATGATAGCACACCTAGATAGGAATGTGCAAAAGGAACAAAAAACAAAGTACAAACACTGGAAATAGACCATGGATGTGAACATACATCTTTTTAAGAAAACCTCTTTTCCATTTTACTTTCCTTCGTTATGGGAACGTTTGTTCATATCCCTCTCTCCTGTACCTTCTTCCATATGCTGTAGTTGCCCGAACAAACATGACACGACCCTAAAATTTTGAAGGCATTCTACATAAAACAAAGGTTATGAATATACCTCAAAGTAAAAACTTAACAAACAGGCCCTCTGGATGTTTTTCTTGATGCATAAGCACTCCTGAACTTTTATTCATCTTTTTCTCCAAATTTATAAATCGACCTTGGAAATTCCACACTTGTTAGTGCGCGCATTATTTGTTCGTTGTGCCTCGCATTTTGCTTTCAATTTAATATTCTTATCAAATCTTCTCCTCATTCCCGTTTACTTGAGATACCAATGAAAACTTCTTTTCAGCACGATCCCTCACTTGGGAACCTGCCATGGGTAATGTTTTAATATCAGTAAGTACAGTTTCTTCTTCCAACTTACAGTGAGTTACTAAATTTACCATAGTTCAGTGACAATGAAGGGTGGAAATACTATATACTATCACTCTCTTTCAATCTCTCCCTAACTTCATTTTGACTTTGAGTTTATTATTTAAGGCGTGCAATTGATTTCCACCAACCTGCCAGTGCAGTTCCACATGCTACAAAATTGACCTCTGTAGTAATCTGCCATTTTTATAGTCGGTGAAAAATATCGAGACTGCACAAATATTACGAGTGAAGTTTTCTAAAGTACATTCTTAAGAGAAATACATTGCAATTTGCATTACAATCGGGCCAATACAATATTACAAGAATTTTGTCGGGGGAAAATATGAGAGCATACTTTTACTTTTCTTATTGAGCTTACCCATTCTGTGAGTGTGACAAGACAGCCGCTGGTAGGTTGAAGGAGGACTGTGCTTCTGAATGGAGCACCGGGGAAACCAAGCTCTCTGAACGGAGTGTCAAATTCCACTTCCTGTTTTGTCATACTTTCCACCTAAACATAGTCGAACATAGTCGTACCAACAATAGAAAAATAAGAGAACCAAGAGCAAGAAACAAACATTAACATATAGTTTAAGCTTTAATGTATTCAAAACTCTAAAAGACAATTCAAAAAAACTCATCCAAATTTTAGGATTTATGAAGTCCACTTCTACGATTCGAAGCGAAGTCAAATCAAAAATATAAACTATTCCAGAAAACAAATACAACCTTTAATAGTCTATTAAAATTGTTTCATGTTTAAAAAAAAAAATTTATTGTGCATTTTTAAATAACTTCTGAAAAAAAAAAATTTAATAACAATTTGTATTTATATAAACCTACTGTAGATCGTTTCCTTAATCAAATATGGGCACATTTTTACCCCAAAGCCGGTCCACTTGGTGTGGGTATTCACTAAATACCCTATCAATTGACGTCAGTACTTTTTTATTTTAGAGGGTCCTAGACCTCGAAATAGTCACTAAGGTCTTAGAACTTTAAGTAGAACTGAAAGAAGGATAGAAGGGTAAGGCCTAAAAACCAGAAAACTATACACCTTAAAGTTCCCAATTCTGTGTTTTGTTGTGTTTTAAATGTAAACCTTGAAGCCTACAGTTCTGGTAAGTGTGGTGTAAGCCTTGCCCTTCTATTCTCTTGTCAATGTTCAATTTAATTAGAGATGGGTCGAATCCACTATTTCTCGAATCCGAATCCACATTTTATTTTCATATCTCAAGTCCAAATACTAGCAAATTGTTAGAAATTTTAATGATTTACCACTATACCTACATTATATAATAAAGGCCTAAACTATGAATTAAGATTTATTTCAATCATGCTTTCAATTTTAATCTACCCCGACCACCCCTCACAAAATACAGGTTAAAATCCAGCCAAATTAAACAATCTAGGCTCATATTATTGTTTAAAAATCAAATCAATCAAAATTTTAGTGCCTTTTAGTTATTTTTAAAAGTGTTGTTAGAATGAGTTAAGTTTCTAAAAAAAACATGTGAAATAAACAGATTAGGCCGAGTTACCATTTGATCGAGTTTAATCACCATTAAAGGATATTTTATTTTATCAAGATAGCAAAAATAAAAATACAAAAGGATATTTTTAATAAAGACTAGAACAGCATGCTTAACAATTAAACATGCATTGGAAATAGTGAACTCGATAATGCCAAGTATGTTTTATTATTATTTTCTTTTATATTCATTATCTATCTTCGCGGAAAAAACAAGAAATATATTTGATTCTTGCGATATATTGATTTCTAAAAATACATTCTATTTAAAACACAAACATATTTTCGACTCCAATATGCTCATTCCAATTTTATAAGGCAGGACTCTGAATATTTTTACAATTACTTCTATAACATATTTTTTTAAATAATAGACTCTTAGTTAAAATAAATTTAAAAACAAATAATGCATTAGCAAATCATTATTTGATTCTTAAAACTTGAGAGCGCTTACTAAGTGATCAGATTACCTGAATTGATTTTAAACAAACAATCGATATACAATATGTAGGCCGGTAGGCATATATAAAAAGTTAAATTTGGTGTCTGTCGACAGTATTTATTTTTCATGAAACCCAACAAAATGTCTAACTTAAGGATCATATGTAATAAATTGTTTTGTTTTTTGCATAGTTGTAGATAATTAAAACTATTTGGATAGTAAGAAGTAACAGTATCTTTATTTTAATCATCACTCGGGCGAGTAAACATAATATACGTCATGGCGGCTGAGTTTATAACGTGTGTAATGGTGGCCGACTTTGTATCATGTGTAATGTGTTCTTATTTCTGTCAAAAAAACTTTATTTTATTTATTTAGAGTTTATTTGTAATTCAAGTTTTTATTTTCAGTTTTTGAAGAGTTTTAATGTGTTCATTAAAATATGTACAAGATTGTTCGTGAGGTGAAAGTTTTTAAGTGAGCATGTGCTGAAACGGTCAAGTCCAAGTTTCCCATAAAGTAGGGTACTAGGCACGTAAGATTTTCCACACCTAAGAATTTTTTTTAAATCATTATTTTATTCATACAATCTTTTTTTTTGTCCGAAAAAATAAATATTATGGATTAAGGTGTGCTTTTCAAGTAGGCCTAACTTAGTAATTTTTGAATTCAAAAATCAAACTATTATGCTTTGTTTATAAGGTGAAAGATTCGACCATCAAATCCAGTAAAACACCGAATCCTCAAATCTCGAATACTTGGCAGGATTCGATGGAATTGAGGATTATATTTAATACAACCATTTTTACTCTGAGAACTTTGGTTGAGGGCCGTGAATAACTTAATTCTGATAAATTTCAAGTTAGATTTATCTAACTGCTTGGTGAATTTTAGTTCTAGTTTTAGGGGTGTGCAAAGCTTTATAAGTTTGACTTGACTTCAGAACAAATATCAGCTTCGACTTTGCTTTGAAAAGAATAATGACTTCAATAAATATGAGGCTTGGCCAATAAAGATATTGATAGCTAAAATAATCAATTTATGGAAGATTACTGCAATTTTGAAATATTAAAAATTACCTTATTTCTTCGATTCTAAGAAACACATTTGTTGTCCTTTGAAAATCTCTAATAAAAATCTTAAAAGTCTTAAATCGATGGTGTTCTAGAATCACAGGTTGTTTTTACTACCAATGCTCTCAATGGCTCAATGTGTAATGGTAGGGTGATTGTGAGATGAAAAGGAGGACCTACAGTTTAACGCGGAATCCGAACCACGGTGGAGGCCTGGCTTTCCACACATTCACAAGCTGTGCTTAACACACGTCTTGTCAGAGTTGGAGGAAGAGTTTGGCAATCAGATAAATCTGTGCCGGGACCAAGGATTGAACACTGGACCCTCAGCACAGAAGTCCAACACCTTACCACTAGTCTGCCAGGTCACCTATGATGAGTTAATTGAATTATATGTTGTTGTAATAACTGTATTAATCGAAATAAAACAAAATACTGCCAAAAAATTGTGCAATATAACATTTTCCAAGTAATATTGGCGCATATATATATATATATAAATAACATTTTTGAAAGCATAAAACAATTAACAAAAAAAATTCAAACTTCAATTCGGCTTTTGAGGATATCTTATATATTCAATTCGAATTAATGAAGTGGACTTCACAGACCCCTGTCTGCTTGATCTGGGTAAAAACAACCATTAAATCAAAGAAGACATAAGCTTCATCAATACTACCCATGCTCACCTTCCAAAATATTTAATATAACCTCGAAACATCAACACCACATTAGTTGGTACACAAAACGCACAACTATTTTATCAAGAAAAATTTAATTTCATCAAAGTGAATAGAGACAGATTAATATATCACAGGTCCAGCTAAGACTGTGCCGTTCTCCTGATCCTGTTACAGATTCTTAAGGTGGCTTGACCCACTGTTACAGATTTTAAGATTGGTGAACACCTTGCTACAGGTTTTCAAGTTCGCTGAACACCTTGCTACAGGTTTTCAAGTTCGCTGAACACCTTGCTACAGGTTTTCAAGTTTGCTAAACACCTTGCTATAGGTTTTCAAGGTTGCTGAACACCTTGCTATAGGTTTTCAAGGTTGCTGAACACCTTGCTATAAGTTTTCAAAGTCACTGAACACCCTGTTACAGGTTTTCAAGGTTGCTGAACACCTTGCTACAGGTTTTCAAGATCATTGAACACCTTGCTACAGGTTTTCAAAATCGTTGAACACCTTGCTACAGGTTTTCAAGGTCACTGAACACCTTGCTACAGGTTTTCAAGGTCGCCGAACACCTTGCTACAGGTTTTAAAGGTCATTGAACACCTTGCTACAGGTTTTCAAAGTCGATGAACACATTGCTACAGGTTTTCAAAGTCGATGAACACATTGCTACAGGTTTCTTTGTTACAAGTTTCCAAGGTCACTGAACACCTTCTTACTGATTTTCAAGCTCAATGGACACCTTGCTTACCTTCAAACTTCACTCAGCATTTATAATGCGATATTCACACACATCACTAGTGATTAATGTTTTCTTAACGCCGGTCCCAAGTAGTGTTGGTAGAATGAAGCCATTACCTTCTCACAGAAGCTCTTAAAAGCAGTCTTGAGTTTGTGTCTGAGCTCTCTTTCAGACTGTTCGGCTGCCAGGTCGTCTCTGTCGTGCATGTGTTGGTGTTTCCCCAGGTCTGTGGTGATCTCTCCCACCTCCGTGTAGAACTGTACGTCCACGTGTTTCTTCTTGCCAAACATTATGGCATGCTGAGCAAACACTACCAATTAGTACAAATCTTTTTAAAAAGAGCACTAGGCCAAATCTTGGTTAAAATTAGGAGTGATATATAGCACTAACTTGATTCATAGTGGAATAGAAAGGGTTTAGATAAAACAATTTAAAAAAATACAAAAGCACAATTTTAAAGAGAAGCTTTCACTATCAGTTTCCCCGAGGATAAAACTGTTGTTCTTGGTTGAACTAAAAGGCTAACTGTAAGGGTGTGCAAAGTTTCGAAACTTCAACTTAGCTTCAAAACAAAGGTCAGGCTTGACTTCACTTGGAAAAAATCTGGCTTCTACAGTTACATATATTCACTAATAATGGTAAATTATAGTCATTTTGAGCTGTTACGTACAGTGTAAGACCATATTATTATTATTATTATTATTATTATTATTAGAGATGGGTCGAATCCACTATTTCTCGAATCCGAATCTCGAATCTGAATCTCGAATCCGAATCTACATTTTATTCTCGAATCTCGAATCCGAATCCTAGCATATCGTTTTAAATTTTAATTATTTACAAATAGACCTACATTACACAATATAGGTCTAAACTGTGAATTGAGATTTATTTCAATTGTGCTTTCAATTTTAATCAACCCCAACCACCCCTCACAAAATACAGGTTAAAATCCAGCCAAATTAAACAATCTAGACTCTTATTAATGTTTAAAAATCAAATAAATTAAAATTTGAGTGTCTTTTAGTTATTTTTAAAAGGGTTGTTAGAATGAGTTAAATTTATAAAAATAACATGTGAAATGAACAGATTAGGCCTAGTTATCCTTTGATCAACTTTAATCATCATTAAAGGATATTTTATTGTATTAAGATAGCAAAAATAAAAATACAAACGGATATTTTTAATAAAGATTAAAACATGTTTAACAACTAAACATACTTTGGAAATAGTTAACTCAATAATACCTAAGTTGTTTTATTATCTTCTTATACATCCATTATCTATTTTCGCGTAGAAAACAAATATATTCGATTCTTGCGATGTATCGATTTCTGAGAATACATTCTATTTAAAGCACGAACATATTTTCGACTACAATATGTTCATTCCCATGTTATAAGGCAGGACTACGTTTGAATACTTCTACAATTACTTCAATAACATGTTTAAAAAAACTCTAAGTTAAAATCAATTTAAAAACAAATAATGGATTAGCAAGTCGTTATTTGATCCTTAAAACTCGAGAGCGCTTACTCGGTGATCAGATTACCCAAGTCGATTTTAAACAAACAATCGATATACGATAGTTTCCCATACAGGAGGGAGGGTAGGGTACTAGGCACGTAAGATTTTCCACACCTAACGATTATTTTTATTTTTTAAAGAATATTTTATTAATGTTTATCTCTTTTCTCCGACAAAATAAATATTAAGGATTAAGTAGTGTTTTTCAAGTAGGCCTAACTAAGTAATTTTTGAATTCAAGATATTATGCTTTGTTTGGTAGGTGAAAGATTCGATCATCGAATCCAGTAAAACAACGAATCCTCGAATCTCGAATACTTGCCAGGATTCGGTGGATTCGAGTGGCCCATCTCTAATTATTATTTTTATTATTATTATCACCGCGTCTTACTACCCGTTCGGGTTGTACGCACTTACGCTGATGTGTAATGGTAGGGTGATTGTGAGATGAAATGAAGGACCTACAGTTTAACGTGGAATCCGAACCACGGTGGAGGCCTGGCATTCCTCACATTCACAAGATGTCTTGTCAGAGGTGAAGGAAGGGTTTGGTAATCAGATAAATCTATACCAGGACCGAGGATTGAACCCCGGCCGCCAGCACAGAAGTCTGACACCTTACCCCTAGACCGACAGGTCTCCCTAAGACCATATTAATATTGAAAATATCTGAAGTAATTGAATTGTAAGTTATATTAATTAATAGCTTGATTTATCATAATTAAACTAAATATTAGAATCAATTGTGCAAATTAACAAAATTAACAATTTCCAAGTAATTTTAGGGCGTAAAGTCTTTTAAATGGCCAAAATATAATATTTTTTTTCAAGTCATAAAGCAAATCTAAAATATTCAAACTCTTATTCGGCTTCAAGGATATTTCATAGATTCAATTCCAGTTCACTTCGAATTGAAAAAGTCGACTTTAGCATACCTCTAATTTACCAGTGCAATTCAACCAATCAAAACAGTAAACCTACCTGCTTGAGTGGCCAAATAATCTAAAGCGTCACTCTCACAATAAGACAGGACTGACGATGAAAAAGAGAGCAGGGTTAGAATCCCGTCCAGGTGTATTGAGGGTACTTTTTCCTAAATGGTTTTCCAATCTTTACCCATGCAAAGCAGGCACACTTCCTCTAAATGTAACCTTCCTCAGCCTTAACACACTATAAATATGATCATAGCCCAAACAGGTAATATGACACAGAGCTAAATAAAAGCTACCTGAGGCAGTAGAACCTTATCTTTAAAAATGTATACTTTTTTTTTGCAGGTGTTTACGAGAACCAATGATAAAAACTAACTAAAAGTGCTGATTATCACAAAATGGACAACCTGATGGTTAGTAGAACATCATCATCATCATCATCATCATCATCTATTTCCAAACTGTAATCGGGTCAGTAGATAAAATATGGATCTTAAAGAGTGATCAATAGTTTACCTTGAGGTGGAAATGTAGGAGAATGATCATTTCTCCGTCGCACGGCTGGAAGAAGGCATTCTTAATATTGTTGTACAGAATATCAACCTTGTCTCCTCTGACCGAGGTGTAGCGGAATCCGTTTATGTGGGCTTCCAATGAACCTGCGAACAAACGTTGTTTCAATAAACAGGTACATTTCATTGTTAAAAGTATGAATATTTGCTTACTCTATGGAACTAAGAACTCGGTGACCTGCCGGTCTAGGGGTAAGGTGTCAGACTTCTGTGCTGGCGGCCGGGGTTCAATCCTTGTTCCCGGCACAGATTTATCTGATTACCAAACCCTTCCTTCACCTCTGACAAGACATCTTGTGAATGTGGGGAATGCCATGCCTCCACCGTGGTTCGGATTCCACGTTAAACTGTTCTGGTTTCAGTACAGTTCGAGCTGCCGTATTAGTGAACTGTGTGTCCTTAAAAATTGAATTGCAAGGAAAGTAAAGTGAAGCCAAGTCAAGTGCAAGTGTCATCTGGTCAAACACAAATGTTAACTGGTGAAGTGCAGTGTCATCAAAAAACACACATAAAAAATTCAAATCTCCATATAAGTTTACGGACATTGAGATTTAAATATTGAAGTTGGAGTTTTGAAATGAGTGCCACAACAAATTTAAGAACACTGTCTTAGCTAGGAATCTGTGGGATGAGTGAGGTTGGATCATCAATCAACTCGGCGACTACAAGTCGGCAACTGGATGAGATTTACGTTTTGAAATGTGGGACATTACCGCTGTTATTGTAGCTGGCACCGCTTTGCCGCTCATATCGTAACTGGGGCCTTCGTGATCTGTTGTGGAGCTCAAAAACTATTCCAATATACACTATATCGGTATACATGCAGTCCTCAAAGGTGCACTTGTTATGTATTATCAAAGAATGCCATAAAAGACCCATTATGGTTTTATTAAGGCTGTTTATGGGAGAAATGTGCGGCCTATTTTCGGGTCTCTATGGTATTATTAAAATTAATTAATTCTAGGTTCAGTTTGTAGGTTTCTGAAGGCAGTTATTTGCTTTTTTTTTTTCAAATTTCTATTATTTTTGAGATTCATTTTATGCTTTCAAGTAGAGATAAGAGATTTTTATTTCTCAGCTAGATCTCAAATTTTTGTGTATTGCACACCCCTAATTCTTAATTTTTAAACCAAAACTATTCTCAAGTGTGATATTTATAGTTTCCTGTTTCCATCTCGATTTCAGTAGTTTGACACATTTTCTATCTCGCATTTAAAATAAATTCTACTCCAGTATTCCCCGAGTAAGTATGGTGGCTATCCCTCATAATTTAGACAATGATTTAGCATAGTGTAGCATAGTGCTCTATAATCCAAATATTTTCTAGTATGTTAATCTTTTAGATTAAGATTCAAATTCAATTTTTGAGATTCGTAGCTAAAATGCAGATTTGTATTTGTAAAACAGCGGTTTTGACCTGGTGTTATTTACCTGTCATCCGTTTGGTGACAATGTTGGGCCTGATGTACAGGTCCTTCAGTTTGGGGTTACCCTTGTTCTGAGACATCACCAACGTGTCTTGTTTCACCAAGTCTTCTTTCTCTCTTTCCTCCGCCTCCCTGTTTTTGAACTTCTTCTGAACTTCCTTAATAAGTCTGAAAGCTGTGTTCAGATTGGACGACGGCGCTAATAGCTCACCTGGCTCCTTCACATTTGTACTTCGGTAAGTTCTGGTAAAAGAGAAACACAATAATTGGAAAATGGATGTAAGAGAGACCAGTAGAGTGGAGGCCATGAGAGAAGTTTGTGAGGAGCTTGTTAGCTGTCACCAGGAGAAATAGGATTAGGAATGAAGTTATCTGGGAAAGAGTTGGGGTACGGGGAGTACATGAGATAGTAGAGGGAGCAAGGCTGAGATGGTAATTATGGTCAAGTAACGAGGATGGGAAGGGAAAGTGCCAAAGAGAAAGATGGAGTCAAAGTATGTAGGAAAAAGAATGCAAGAGAGACCAAGGAAGAGATAGGAGGAGCAGATAACAGAAAGTGTGCTAGTGAGGGGAGAAGAATTGAACTCACAACTCACAAATTATGTGTAAAAAGCCCAAATGTGAAGGTATAAAATGTATTTTCAAAGATATTCGGCACCCAATATATTTATAGCATCGTATGCAAAGTTGACACCAGAAATTCATAATTTGTCTTCTTTCCTGTTGCCAAGAAATCCACGCACAAAAGCCGAGCTGTCAGATTTGTATCAAATAGTCTTACATCATATTTCAAATGTTTACTTATTTGAGAACCAATGACAATTATTTCTTTAAGTTTGGAATCGGTTTGTTTTATTGAGAAAAACTTCTTGGAAATAGGTGAATTCACTTCCTATTTTATCTTAGACCAAATTTTTTACTAAGCCAAGCTTTATATAAGTTATAGGGGGATGCAAAATTCGCATATGTGATCACACACATTTTTACACAAATTTTACTATTTTCCTGCAAATAACACAAATTTATGTGTTTTTTTCCCCCCAATTAACATAATTTCTTTGAAATATGGCAAATACCACAACATGTAATATAATTTTCAACATGGTAACACTGGCAATAATGCTATTTCAGGGCTGCCATTTGTACGGATAGTATTCGTATTTGTGGATTTTAAAGGTATAAAATGGATATATGAGTATTTTCACAGATACTAAGGACTAAAATCAGATGCATTCTTTCAACCCCTGCAATACTTATAATTCAATTTCAATTTCAATGCTTTGTTTTCATCCTTTAAAAATTTTCAAGTTAGGTCCAAGCAAGAGCATTAATATCTATGGACCTTGCTATAGGTGAACATGTTTGGTCTAAATATAAATTTACAATCGATTATTTTGATATTACCATTTGTAAATATTGAAAGTAATGATATTGAGATATCAAGTTTGGCATTACTAAATGTGAGGTAATTGAGTTAAATGTTTATGTTTAGTGCGTATTTATATCTGATTTTTCTCTGACTATGTTAATAAATAGTTAAACACACAATATTAACAAAAAATGTATACAGTTTTATGCGAGTTCTGTAACGTTACTGTATCATAGGACCGCAGGTGCTCCAGCCTGCATGAAATGCATCAAATCAGAAAAAGATAAAGAATTATGAAATGGAGGACCTACAGTTTAACGTGGGATCCGAACCACGGTGGAGGCCTGGCATTCCCTACATTCACAAGATGTCTTGTCAGAGGTGAAGGAAGGGTTTGGTAATCAGATAAATTTGTGCCGGAACCGAGGATTGAACCCCGGAGCCCAGCACAGAAGTCTGACACCTTACCCCTAGACCGCCAGGTCACCAAGATAAAGAAGAAAGTGTATGAAACTTAGGGACATACCAAACGCCAAGCATAGGTAATCATTTCGTTAAGTACAACCAAAAAGGAGGAGTATTTGTCATATAACTATTTCAAAGTATTCTAGAAGCATGTAGTTTCTATAGCATATCTTTCTGTGTGTTTTTTCAATGTGTCTATTCAAATGGTAAAGGAATATTTTCAAAAATTCAAATCAATGTGTAAATGTAGAAGTTTGAAGTGTAATAGTGTTATAGTTTAAGTGTTAAGTGTTTCTACACGGTTTTGTTATATATTTCCAAGCCATTAGGCAATAATTCATTTTATTCATAAAAAAAATTATAATATTCCAAACATAGAAAGCAAAGACACTAAACTCATGTCATAATAAAGTAATGTACCAACATATATCAACAAAAAATAATAGTAGCAACTACATCTGGTTTCACTATTTCATTCGTGAGACATTTTGGCTTAAAGTTAAGTCTGTATTAATAGAGTCAAGTTCAATATATATTTGATTAACGTTTTTTGAAACTAAGCAGTTATGAATAACATCCATTGCAGTGGTTATAAACTGTTTCAATACTATATGCAGTCCTCAATTGCAAAACATCTGTTACATATCTAAGGATGAGATTATAGGCCACACTAGGGTGTTATAAATGTTGTTTTTAGGGACGAGTGTGGACTATTTCCGAATCAATAAGGTATGTTTTTTAAATTGTCACTATCCAATTAGTGGGACATGGTTACCATAAATTTTGATTAAATTATGAATATTGCAGCTCAACAGTGAACCAAAGGAATTATTTTAAATAAAATAAGAATATAATGTATCCAGCTCAATGCTACCAACCAACTTACACTTCTTTGAGGAAAGTGGCATCAGGATTAGGGTACGTTCCCCCCTCATTGCGGCCCATGGTGGCGCCGGGATGGAAAAAGTTGACCCGAAGGTAGGTGTAGTCGCCCTCCACCGACTGCGAAATGTTCTTTATGGTGGCTATGTGGAACGGTACCGAGATACCAAACACTGGCAAGATGACCGTTTCATATTTTCTGTCTGAAATAACATATTATTAATATGACAAGCTTTCATTAAAATGAAAAATGTAGGCTAAATGCTTTATAATTATAATTTTTTTTAAAAGAGTTGAGATTATCTTTTTTAAATATTAATGTGACTTTTAGAGCTATTATGATGCTTACTAATAATGGTTTAGACAAACTAATTTTAAGACAAAATTAACAACCAGACACTACAGACTTCCTTCACTATCACTTACCTTATGTTACCGTGAACTGTGAAGTGTTTCTACACTATCTTATTACACATTTCCAGGCCATCATGCAATTATTCATTTTACTACTTTTTTTATTATAATTGTTAGTGTAATTTTAATGTCCTTCTATTAGGCCCTATAATTTTTTTAGTGTTGTTCTTACTTTTAAACTGTGTTTTTTAAAGTGTTATTTCTAATTTAAAAACCAGGTTATGTGGTATAGAGCACTAGGCTAAATCATTGTTTAAATTAGGAGGGATAGCCAGCACACTTACCTTGGTGATACTGGAATAGAAATTGTTTAGATAGAACACTAAAAAACACATAAACACATTGTTAAGTACAAGCTTTCACTGTCACAGACAGCTTCATCAGGTCAGGAGAGTAGACTGATTCTTTTGGTTGAACTGTAAGGTTGACTGTCCACAGCTGACTGTTTTTCAGTTATAAGACATTGTAGACAAAAGAGAAAGAATAGCAGACAGGAAGGTTATCTCAATTTATATATTATTTTCCTCCTTTCCCTCCTGCCATTGTTTGGCTTTCTCACTTCATTCCTTTTTTTGTTATTTTCAACACTATTATAACCTTCCTGTATGCTATTCTTTCTCTTGTGTCTACAATGTCTAATAACTGAAAAACAGTCAGCTGTGGACAGTCAACCTTACAGTTCAACCAAGAAATCAGTCTACTCTTCTGACCTGATGAAGTTGTCAGTGACAGTGAAAGCTTGTACTTAACAATGTGTTTGTGTGTTTTTTAGTGTTATATCTAAACAATTTCTATTCCAGTATCACCAAGGTAAGTGTGCTGGCTATCCCTCCTAATTTAAACCATAATTTAAAAACCAATATTTCTGTTGATTAACTTTTTTTTCTAAAAGTATTTATATTTATAAAAATGAGTGTCATTCATATTTTAAGAACAGGTGATTTAGTATATTTTTTAAATCTTAAATTTTAAAGATGTGACACCTATTTACATTTAAAATAAACAAATGTATACTCTTTAACATTTTAAAATTATGAATATATTCTAACTCTAATCGAACTCGGGAGCTTTTAGAAATACCCGACTCGAGTTCAACTTGAATGAAAAAAACCAGGCTTGAATACCCATAATATTTCATATATTTGTTTCAAACTTGCTTCAAATTGAAAAAAAAAATTGACTTCGCACACCCCTCAAGTGTCCTATACTTATTTACACATTCCATTTCTCTTCATTTTGAGTTTTTTGTTTCTTCATTTGGGAAGTGGATTACAGGTTTCAAACTCCCTCCTGATGGGTTTCAATAGAATGAAACTTAGGTCAGGGAATTGGGCGGTAATGATCAATTTTCTTCAAGAGGCAGCAGCCTCTTTATCCAGTGGCAGCAATGTAAAGTGTAAACTGTGTTCTTCTTAAGTGTGTTCCTTTTACATGTTTTTATCCACCTTTCATGTACCATCTTCCAAACAATTACTTGCCTCATAAAGCAAAAAGAAGTTTTCCACAAACATTACTATTTTTTTTAAACTATAGGAAAATAAAATGGAAATATTGTTTACATCTTTTAAGTCCTGGGTAAAATGACACTGTACGGTTGGTCGTTGTAAAGAGCCAAAAGAAAAATGAAGCTTTTAACTAAGACAAGTTTAAGTCTATAAATGTTACATATAAAAAATTTGATCAAAACATTGAAGTGAATCAGAGGTAAAGATATTTGTCAAAGTTTTTTATTTGCTTCAAAACAGTTTTCCAGAATACAAAATATGTAAAAATGAATAGTTGTAAGCTTTAGAATTGGCTTTTTGAAGCTTTGAACACATTTAGGAATCAAATTATCTGAATCGCATCTTCAAAATTGAGTTGTGATTTAAGAGCTAGAGAAAGGTGAGATTTTAAATAAAGTTTTGTCAAGAAAAATATTGACAGCTAAATGTTCTGTAATTATTGCCATTTGTAGTAGTTTGAAAAATAAATGGTCTCTAATATAATACTATAATACAACCTGACATTATGATGTGGAATAAAACCCTTTCTAAGTTACTAAAGTACATAAAGTTATATAAATAATCGCAATTTCATATTTTTTTCAATCATCAAATTATTAACAAATATCTTCAAAGTTCAATTCAGCTTCGAGAATAATTAATTTAATTCCTCGGTCCCGGCACAGATTTATCTGATTACCAAACCCTTCCTTCACCTCTGACAAGACATCTTGTGAATGTGGGGAATGCCAGGTCTCCACCGTGGTTCGGATTCCACGTTAAACTGTAGGTCCTCCATTTCATCTCACAATCACCCTACCATTACACATTAGCGTAAGTGCGTATAACCCGAACGGGTAGTAAGACGCGGTGCTAATAATAATAATAATAATAATAATAAATTTAATTCAACTCAGGTCCGCTTCAAATCTAGATATGTACTTTGCACACCTCTAAATGCTCGGTATAGATTTGAAATCTATTTGAACGTGACATTCACAGCCAACGCCGAAACAACTCGCTAATATCTACCTGCCGGATATAACTCACCAACATATATCTTCAACTCTTTGACTTCAGCCTCGCGAGGCATCTGGTTGTGGTTCTTGTAAGACACGGTCGACTTGCGCACCTTCTCCTGTTCCTTGCCACCCGACTGCTGGGCCAGGCGGGCTTTCGCCGCTTCGTTCAGTTGGTGGGCGAGTTCCTTTTGGTGCTCTTTACGCTTCTCTTCCGAGGAATGTTCAGACTGACAGAGAAAAAAATATCTTTATTTTTCTCTTCTGAAGAATGTTCAAAATGACAGAAAAAAAAGTTTGCTAATTCGATGAGATTAATGTGAAAACATGTATTTTTTAAAGATATAGCAATTCCAGTTTTTCTTAAATTTTAATGACAATTTTTCAATTCTTGTTTCCTATTCCTTCACATTTACAATTCTTATCTTTTTTTATACATCTAACCGCATATTAAATATATTTATTTTATTTATTTGAAATATTTTATGTGCACTGAACTTATATTAAGTAGAGAAAAAATATATTTGTAAGCAGCTTTTATCTGCAGGAGTGAATACATTAAAATATTGAAATTCTAATATAGATATTTGCAGTGTCTTATCATACAAGTTGCCTGCATTTAACTACATTAGGTCAGGAGGTAGGATTTAAAAGAAAATGTGCCACCATTTGTGTGGAGGAGGAATAAGAAATAATTTGAATAAAACCCCCCTAATTACACCTGGTTCCCATTCATATTTGGACTTTCCCCCACTACTAGCAACTAAGAGAAGCTTAACGTTTTAAGCCGAGTACCCACCAATGGTAGAAAAGTAAAATTTATTATAAGTTAGTAGTTTTTGGATAGGTATATATTTAGTCTATAGTGGAAGATGATGATCATCTTATTAGAGGCAGTTCTTATCCACTTTTTCTCAGATTCTAGCCTTCATTTTAGCTTCAAATCTAGAATGAGTCTTAGAAAACAAGACAACTATACTAACTCTCCCACATTAATAAATAATCCTTTTGTTAATTTCTGATATTGTTCACAATAAGATTTTTAGCTCTTTTTTGAGCAGGTCTTACTTCCTGTTTTGAACTTTCCACACATTTATACTAACGATTTATAAAGAGGAAATGTGCTCACATTTGCACGGAGGGAGAGTGGGAATCCTTTGATAAATACCCTGTGCCATACACCCAATCGATTTTCCAACCTCATTCCCTCCCTCATTGGTAATTCGGTCTAATGTGAGAATATCGTCTTAGACCATGGGTCCTTCAACTTTTTACAACTACAGATCCCCTCAATGAAGTGCCCAATATGCCCTCACATCCCTTTTCCTAATTTGTCTTCAAACCCCCCTTCAAAAGACTTATTAATCATCATCATCATCATCATCACTTCATTAGAAACCTTGATTTTTGGTAAGAAATTGGATTTTGTAAGTAAAAAAATTAATTTCAGTATTAAAAATTAGTAAATAAAAATGATTTTTGGCTAAACATAGTAAAAAATTCTAATCAAAAGTAAGTGGCATATAGATAGGGTTATTTACATCCATTACTGTCTCCAGTCTGTGGCCTGGGTCAGTTTTTTATTCAAGCCATATATATCCCACTACCGGCTGTCTAGGTCTGTCGTAGCCTCATATAGCTTATAATCTAATTTAAGACTGGAAGAGACACAACATCCAGTCTCCAGACATGAATTCATCAATGTGAAAGGGTAAACCCACTTTTCACCCATGATAAATTTTTCGGCCACTCCGAGAATCTAACCCAGAACTCTTATCTCAGTAAGCAGACACGCTTCCGACTGAAATAAAGTTTCAGAACAACCAACCAAAAGATAACATTTTGTTATGATGTGAATACACATTCAGTCAAGTGGTAAATAAATGAACTTGAGTTTGGGTTTTAAGAATTTCCAACGATTATGTTAAGTAGAACCACTAGTATCGTATCAAAATATCTATGAATAAATCTGATTCAAATTTTGTAAAATTAAAAGCATCATTTCAGAATCTTTTAAAGTCTTGAGGATTAATTTAAGGGCCAGGCACTACTCACTTCAAACAACCTTCTCTGGGGTACAAATATATTTTCAAAATATACCAGTCTAACATGAAAATATTTCTACCCTGAAAAGTGCAAAAAGAGTTTCATAAACATTGATCAAGTACTTAATCTTAGTTTAGATTAAATAATTCCTCAAGACAAGCACTTACTTTGAATTTAAAGTCCGTTCACTGTAGGAATTGTTTTCTGAAAGGCCTTTTTTTCCTACCGGAAATCTATTATATAGTAGGATATTGGTAGGAAAAAAGATCTTCCAGAGAGTAATTCCTACCGTGAATGGAGTATATATTAGACAAATCCTTATTATAAGTATTTAAATTGAGTTTTGATTAAGAATGCCTTGAGATAAGTATTTATGCTTAGTTTATATCCAAGCGACCCATGAGACAAGTATTTACTCTTGAGTTTAGTTTCAAGTGTCCCTTGTGACAAGGGCTAAGTTTGGATTCAAGTGCTCCATGAGACAAGTATTTACTCTTGAGTTTAGTTTCAAGTGTCCCTTGTGACAAGTACTTACTCTTAGATTAGATTCAAGTAGGGGTGGTCGGGCAGAAAATATTTGTATTGGGCGGGCATTACAAAATTACACTCGGGCACAGGCAGATTCGGGCGGACATTTCATTTTGCAAACAACTTTGTCACAGGCCTATTAAATTTCAAAATAAACATCACTAGGCCTATTTTGCAGTTTCGCGGTCATTTCTGTAGAAATACTGCTACAGCGTGCCTGCAAGTTTAGTTGAGGTCTAGACTCATCAACCATTTCTTCGTCTGACATATTAGCGTATTTTTGGCTTACATTTGTATAAATGTAAAATAACATTAATAAACATTCACCAACGAAATTATTTAACTAAAAGACAAATATTTAACATGGAGTACAATAAAAAAAGTTTAAAAAATTATGTTTAAATTGGATGTTATTCAGTACTTACTATTAAATTTAAATAGTATTTATTTACTTTATAGCACAATTTATCATTTATTAACTACATAACTGCAAATAGATATTTAAAAAAATTTAAAGGTTACAATGTGCACGAAACTTGAAAAATACATAAATCAAATCAAAATTGAAAACATGTTTACTTGAAGCAAAATGGCTGTTTCCTAATTAATGTTCATTTGAGGCGTACTTTTCTTTTTATATCCTAACAAATCTGGCCGATAATACTAAATTAAATAAATGTAAATAAAACTAAATTAAATTGTTTCTGCAAGCTAGGGGTCTAAAATTCTCAATGTGAAAATGTTGAATTTGTTATGTTGTTGGCATTGACAGAGATAATTAGATCGTAGGAATCTTGATTGCGCTATGTTGTAGACTTGTAACTTATGAGAATGAGAAACGTTATCGTAGTTTTGTTGAAAGAAAACATAATAATTTACAAATTAATAAACATGTATGTGAATATATAATGATATAGCTCTATAAGGAAAACTTCTTTTCGCTTTATGAGGTAATTGTATTATATTTGGAAGAAGATATAGGAAAGGTGGATGTTTCTCCTTTCCTATACCTTCCTCCAAACATAATACAAGCAAAATGAAATTCAAGAAGCATGTAGATAAATTAAAACTCAGAAGTTAAACCAATAAGTATGAGAATTACTGTTGTACAATTGTATTATGTTTGGAGGAAGGTATAGGAAAGGTGGATAGAAACATCCACCTTTCCTATACCTTCTTCCAAATATAATACAATTACCTCATAAAGCGAAAAGAAGTTTTCCTTATAGAGTTATATCAAATTAATAAACAGTAATACTTACCTTTGATTAATATTAGTTGAATTAAAATAATTCAACTATGAATAAAGATAAAAACTATTTTTTTCAAAAATTGAATTAGAAGTTAGTGCTAACATGGTATTATATACTTACCAAGATCTTTAAATGCTTGATCGAAATACAGGCATAAAAATACTCGCCCCACATTCCAGGATTTTTAGATGCCCGATTTATTGCCCAACCACCCGTAGATTCAAGTGACCCTTGACACAAGTACTTACTCTGAGTTTAGATTCAAGCACTGTTGTTCTCTTCCCTCGGCCCAGAATCTCTGGTTCCTTCTTCTCCTTCTTTTCCTCCTCTTCTTCCTCATCTTCGTCATCTTTCAGGAAGATCCCCACATTTTTTATCTTCTTCTTGGAAGGTGTTAGAATTGTGGCAGTTTGGCCCTGTTTTTTGAAAGAAAAAAAGAATCTCAATCAAATATGATCAACTAAATCAAATAGCCTAATATGTAGGTAATCCAAATTGCTGTGAAATTTGAATTGTTATTTATAGGGGTATGTGAAGGGTTGAAACTTCGACTTGGCTTCAAAACAAACACCAGCTTCGACTTTGCTTTGAGAAAAAGTTTGGCTTCGAAGCCTCGTTAACAAAAATATTGACAGCTAAAATACTCCATTTGTGTTTAATCACCACCATTTTGAGCTGTTTTGTAAAACAAATTAATATTCAGATGGTAAAAATCATTAATAATTAAATTGCATGTTGTGGTAATAGCTTGATTTATCAGATTGAAACCAAATATTACAAACAATTGTGCAATAAAACATTTTCTAATCAATTTTAGTGCAAAAAGTTATATGAATAACCACAATATAATATTTTTTCAAGCATAAGACAACTAACAAAAAATATTCAACCTTCGATTCGGATTCGAGAATATTTCATATCTTGCATTTGAATTTGCTTCAAATTGAAAGAGTAAACTTCGCACACCCTTAGTTATTTAAAATCTTTTGATAAAAACAGATGTTTGTAACATTAATGGATTCTAAAAGACAAGGGAGTTTGTAAACAAACAAAAAAATTGTGTGTGTGTGTGTGTGTGTGTGTGCGTGTGTGTGTACCCAGCCAGGCTATTTGCAAAATTACACTGAATGGGATATGATAAAGCATGTAAAATCTAGAAGATATCTATCTGTATTTGTGTAGAAGAGTGAGAACCCAATTAGCAAGAAATATCAAACCTCGGTACACATCGCCAGTAGTCAAACTCTGGTCAACATAGTAACAGATTAAGATACCAGACTGATGTCTTAGTTCATGTGCTTGCTATTTTTCCAATGTCTTACACAGCCATAAAGGGCTAAAGGAGCCTGAGGAGGATAACCGTTCCCCAGACACTGGTCGCCGGACTCAAAATGACAGAGTGGTCTCCTGCTTTGAAAGGTCACTCGACTTGTATGGTGATGTAGTGTTGTTCTTAGTGCCTCTCATTACCTGTTCAAGTTATACGACACTCATATATCTGACCATTATTTTAATGGAGCAGAGATGAGGAAGGAAGCATTTAAAGGTAATCTACCTGCATTTGTGTGGAAGGAGAATGGGAAACCATCTAGGAAAAGCCACCCTCAATACATCCTATCTACCAGTTATCAGCAAACCAGTCTCTCGTGAGAGTGACTCCACTGGAACAGGTCTTAATTATATGTTTTTTTATAACCGTATCTCACTACCAGTTCGGGTTATACACCTATGTTCTAATTACACTAATTGTTTAAAGATTAGGAAGGTTTTTGATTGAAAGGAAGTGCACCCACATTTGTATGGAAAAACATTTATGAAACATCACCCTCAAAGCACCCTACCAGGATTGAACCCCAATCTCCTCGTCTTCGTCAATCTAGTCCAACATGAGAGTGGGGATGAAGGGTATAAAATTAGGAGTAAATGTATATACATTTGAGTAGAAGAAGAATGAGGAAAACACCCTAAGTTTATTTGACTTTGTAACCCGGTCTCCCCTTCGACAATCCAGTCTATTGCGAGAGTGACATGTGTGCCCAATGATGGTTTTCATGCAATAATTGGGAGCAATGCCTCCAAATTGTTTACGGAGTAGCATACATCGTTCACCATGGCCGTGTCTCCCACAAAGAGCGCATACACCTTCCCCTCCTTGTCCTGTGAGTCCTTGTTGACAAGACCGGACAGGCCGACGTTCACGTTGAACACCATCCCTTTCCTCGCCACAGCTGTTGTCTTGGGGCCAATCACCAGGGAGCTCTCGCGGAACTCAATACCCATCGCAAACCTTTAACAATGCCAGAAACCAACCAATGTTCATATTAACAAGCAAACAATCTAGATTAAAATAAAACTGAATCATAATGTTGCTAAGTGATGTGTGTGAGGCTTTGAAATGTCTAAGTCACAGGTAAAACCTGCTTCACTTCAAATTTGACACTCACAATAACTTTTATATCTTTGATAAATTCCAATATGTGATCATTTTTAAAACTCCTAAATAGAGGTCTGCAAAGCTTCAATAATATATCAATATCGATTTAAAATTATATATTATTAGATTCAGTAAATCAAAACAAACCAAACAGAAAAAAAAGATATATCAATAATGTTTTCCAGGCCATTGAAAATCCTTCAATGTGCCTAAAATAGGTTAGTATAGTTTTAATAACAATTCTTGTCAGGTAAATTAAATGCTTAATAGATAATACCGTATTGGTCATAAAACAAGGCGCATTTTTTTTTCAACCAACAGTCTGAATGTACTGTAATATAAGAATAAGCCCAAAATTCAAACTTTTTTTTTTGTATATTTTTTATGATAGGATATTAGGAAAATGGTAGAGCACAAATAAAAGTAAAAACACTAACACATATTTACACACACTTCGATATTTCTATGCTATTATAGCATCTTCTTCATGAAGAAGTAGTAATTAGACTAAACCCGATTTTGTCTTCAGTGATGCCAGCTTGATTGGTAAGGATGAAAACTTCTCTGGTAGAGTTGAAATTCTCTGAATGTTTCTCTATTACTCTATGGATGGTAGATATTTACACATAGCATCTTCCTCAGGAAGTAGTAGTAATTAGACTAAACACGATTTTGTCTTCAGTGCTGCCAGCTTGATTGGTAAGGATGAAAACTTCTCTGGTGGAGTTGAAATTCATTGAATGTTTCTCTATTACTTTATGGATGGTAGGTACTGCTGGTGTAGCTTCTGGGTTGAAATTAGCGAATATTTAGGATGGGTGATTTTCTAGACTTTGTGATCCATTGATGTGCCAGTTCCCATCTTCTTAACTGAGACATATTACATTGTGTCTTGTTAAGTGATTTTAACACCTTGACAATGTAGCAGTCCTCAAAGTTGAGGTTATGAGTGGAGGCGTGTGTCGAAACGGGTTTTTATGGATCCTTGATTATATGTCATGGCGGTGTCCATTCATTCGTTTACGAAAAGTATCAGAGGTGAGGCAAATATATTGTGCAGTACATTTTTGGCAATCTAGTTAGTAAATTAGGTTACTGGACTCACATGTGTGATTGACTTTGATGGTATGGCTGGAGTTGATGATATTGCTAGAGAAAGTGGTTGCTGGATTATGTATTTGGCAGGTTTTGCAAGCTATTTTGTTACAAGGTTGAGAACCTTGATGTGGTTGAATGAAGGTTGTGTCGTTTTTAATTTCGAGTTTAGGGTGAACCAGAAGATTTCTAAGTGATGGAGGTTGTTTATGCACAAAGACTGGTGGTTTTTTGAGAATATTGTTGGTACAGCTGGATGCTTCCCATATGTGAAAACCTGACGCTAATATTTTGTTTATCTTTTGTAGGCCTGTACTTGGTCACTAGAGGTATATTATCTGGTTTTTCAGGTTTGGGTTATTGTGGAGTTTCGGTTAGTCGAAGTAGGTTGTTAATGAGAGGTTTAGAGTATTCTTTCTCTGTAAAGGCTTCTTGGAGGTTTTCAAGGTGGTTTGGAAGACTTTCTGGATCGGAGGAGATGCGATGAGCCCGTATGGCAAGACTGTATGGGATAGATCTTTTAATGTTGAATGGGTGGCAGCTATCAAAATGTAGATATTGTTGTCTATTAGTGGGTTTAAGATGTACCGAAGTTTTGAAGCGGCCTTCTGACAGCTTAATGTCCACATCAAGAAATGTTGCCTGGTCGTGAGATTGATATGAGGTGAACTTCAGAACCGAAAAGGAATTTAGGTTGTTTAAAAATATGGTTAGATTGTCTTGGCCAGCTGTCCACACCATCAATATGTTATCGATGAAGCAAAGCCAGCAAAGTGGTTTGTTGATTTGGTGGTTAAGAAATGTTTTTTCCAGTTTGCCCATGAACAGATTGGCATAAAAAGGTGCCATCCTTGCATCCATCAGTTCCCTTCTTCAGCAGAAGAAACAAAGATTGTTTTACTCTCTTTTGCTCTCTTCTGTTAAAGATGGGAACTGATGTACCCCAAAAATTACATAATTAGGTGTTTTAATTGTTAACTTTGAGGTTTACGGTTTCTGGTAAATTTGTAGGCCTTGTTCTTCTATCTGCCTTTCAATGTTAATTAATATAGCCATTTTTCCTTTGTTTACATAGTAAATAATGTATGTAATAGATTAAGTTTATGTACCCAAAGTTTTTGGTGAGCTTGTCCACTATATCAGGTTTTTCTTTCTTGACGTAATTCACTCCTGCTTCGTATACATCGCAAAGTTTAGTTCCAGCCTGAAGAGTTTTTAACAACTCTTCCTCCAAGTTTACCAAGAAGGTGTAGTTAGCCTGTAACAAACAGTTATTGTTACATAATTATGTCAAATCACTAGGGTTGTCCAAGTGGGGTTTTTTTAATTATGAATACTTTAGAATCAAATACGAGTAATTTTGAATTGAAATAAAGTTCGTTCACCGTAGTAATTGTTTTCTGAGAGGCCTTTTTCCCTACCAGAAATCTATTATATAGTAGGATATTGGTAGGAAAAAAGACCTTTCAGAGAGTAATTCCTGCCGTGAATGGAGTATAGTTAGTAAAATTTTGGTTAGTATTTTAAATATGGCCGACATAATTTTGAATTTAGTCACATGAAAGATATTCTTAGTGTATTTTAAAAACTTTCATTGCAAATAAAAGAATTTTAAAAATCTCATGTTATACAGCAAAATTATGAATAAAAAAAGATAACTTTATAAATTATTATGAGTTATAATTAGAGATATCACATCAAATCATAAACACATAAAAGAGAATAGTCTAAAATTTCGGGAACTATCAAACATCAGACATAGGTAATCACTCTGTTGAATAAGGCCAAGAATGCGGAGGATCTATCGTATGACTTGACAAAAGACATGTGAGGAGGCAGTTTGGTTACCATGTGCAAATTTGTTTCATAGATTTGTTGTTACGTACAACAACGTTCTGACAAACAAAATAACGAACCTTAAGGAAAATAATCCGGCCACAATGACAATGTTTTCATTTGAAACAGAAATAGTATAGTTAACAAGGTGAGAAAAGTTTATTTTGCAAATGGAGTGTAGATATGAATAGTAAATATAGTACTCATTTTGGAACAAGTCCAGAATACAATAGCACTACTTTGATTGATAATGGAGTGGTTTATTTACTTTATGTGAATAAAATTAAAAATCACTGTGTGCTCACCATACTATACTAAAGTAGCCCCATGGCTTCTTTGGTGCTGACTGACAGCTCACAGCTGACTTCTGACAGACAACATTTAGGTATATACCTAAATTTTTGCCATCAGAAGTGACAGCTGCTAAACACATGTTTTTGTAGATCATATGGTTCGGCGTAGGGATATATAATTTGGTCTGGTAACTTTTTAAAGCCGTCAGCTCTCAGCTGTGAGCTGTCAGTCAGCACCAAAGAAGTCATGGGGCTACTGTAGTAACCTAATGTTGGTGTATAAATTGTTGGGTATCCAGAAGCGTGCTACCATTTTTTGGACTTGGGGTCCCAATAGTTATTTTGAAGGGGAATTTAAAGTGTAAAGAGACTTACCTGTATCTCGTCAGTTGGATTGACAAGCAGTGTGCGCACAATGTTAGAGCAGTACGACTTGTACCGGGCCCCTAAGGAACACACTATGGAGCCGAAGTGCAGCACGTTCTTATCGCTGACCACGCTGAACTTGAGGTTGTAGTGTCCGCCACTCTGGATGATAGCTGGATAGCACATGTCCACCTGGCTCGTGTCGACGCCCGACACATACTTCTTGTCAGTGATGGCGCTCTCGACACCTTCCGCCAACTTGATGTGCTTCACTTTCTAGAAGTATCACAAGATGAAAATGTATATATCGTCTACCCCAGAGCTCGGCAACAGGTCGATCTTGTGGCCGCTTTCATTTGATTTCATAAGAAAACTATATAGTAATTAAAAGTCCATAAGTTTATCAGGGCCGCAAAAGGTTACTAGCCCTGTTAGGTTAACAGTCGTGTATCTTAACCATGGGCAATAAGCTTGAGTGTCGTTAGCCCTGATGGCGCAGTACAGAACCCGGTTGTACATTTTATTTAATTATACAGACAGTCAATCAGAAATATATTTGGCAGGTATGAAAACTGGACAGCCACGAAGCTAGTTTTTTTTAGTTTGAATCAAATCTCGAATCAAAGCAACTAATATTTGCAAATTTCGAATAATTATCAAACTGAATAATATCTTGGTTAAAAATGCTAAAATTATGTTTGGTAAAGAGAGTTACATATTATAAAAAAAAAGCATTAAATTAGTTATGAAAGCTAAGTAAGCTAAGTATGTATAAATGTAGGTTAAGTTCTTCAACAATAGTTCACCTTGTAAAATTTAAGTGGTAAAGAGCACCCTTTGTTGTGGTGATTATCAACTATCTCAACATATATCTTCATCCCTCAAAGTCAACACATCTTTTATGTATTATAATAGGGTATCCGAAAGTTTTAGGAAGGCTCTTTTGATCAAACAAAAAGGTGGCTTCTCTGGTCAGTATGGTAAAAATTAATAATCATTTACTTTAACTGACAAGAATTTTTATAAAATATGTACTAACATAACATATTTTAGGCACAATGTTGGATTTTCAACAGCCTAAAACCTTGTCAAGTTTTTTTATTATTTGGATTGATTCAAGCAATCGAATTATGTAAACTTTGAATTGATATCAATATTATCAGAGCTTCGTAGACCCCTGATGAAAATGTGTATGAGTTGTATAAAGAATAAAGAATTAAAAATAATTAAAATATTAACTGCACATACTTTTGTACATCAGGTGGCTATATAAGCAATGGATATAACATTTCCTCGACTTTCCCACAAAACATATTTTAATTTTCCCTCATAAGCCTAACCTGTTTTTAGTTTATCTTGGTGAATAACAATTTTTACATCAATAATACTGATAAAAAAAATTGTAATGCGCAAGAAGCTCCTCTAATAAGATCAATATTTTTACAAGCTATTTATCTAGTATACCTAAAATGTTTTAGATATTTTTTGTGTGCGTGTAAATCATTGTTTCCGGCCTGTGGCTGGGTCCGTTTAGGAAAATGCCTCCCTCTATCCTTCTACCATTCTCACTCCTTTAATTGCTTCCAATCTTCTCATCTCACTAGAACACTTTCGGTTATCCGTTCCTGCCATCTCTTTATTGGCTTCCCTTGAGGTCTTTTTCCTACATATTTCATTTCCATAATTTTATTCGTAAATGCGGTATAAAAACTAACACTGCACAACCATCTCATGAAGAGCATTTTGTTAAATATGCGAAAAACAAAATCTCCCACTTTTATTTCTAGTGTTTGACTGCAAAACTTTTTAGTAAGGTATAAATGCCCTGATTTTTCCTTAGTTTTAATTATATTCCCTAAAATTTCCTAACTTCCTAAAAGAGGAAATCAAAAAACTAAAGGAAGAAAAAGGAAGATGGTAAAGAATGAAAGGACACTTAGATAGGAGATGTAAAAGGAACTAATAAAATTAAAGATAAACACACCTTTCCTGTACATTCTTTCAAATATAACCAAATACCTCAAAAAGAAGAAAGTAGTTTTCCTTAAAGAGATAAATATTATATAAAGCTCAGGATATGAAGGTCTATGATTTTAAACAAAATGGCAAAATTCAGAATTAGAATACTTTTAATGTGACCATTATTAGTGATGATGTTTCACTAACAATTATAAATTGTAAATGTACTCAACATGAGCTTTGTGTTCTAATGTTCTGGCACAGATTGAGCATGGCCATATCAAGTGGTTTTAGCATTTACATTTGAAAATTGTTCTTAATACATTACTGTGTGAAAAAGGTTACTGCGGTTAGGACATGTGATGAGAATGGAGGACAGAATGCCTAAGAAAGCCTTACATAACAAAGAGAAGGGTATTGGAGGACCACGGACAAAATGGATGGACCAATCACGGAAGGACGTGGGGGCTAAAGAGGTGGACTGGAGACGCTTGGCTGGAGAGATTGACAGGAATGGAAGAGGATGTGCCAGACGACCAGCAGAAGTTGAAATGTTGGATGATGATGATGATGATGATGATGATGATGATGATGATGATATTAATGTATGATAAATAAATAAGATAATAGGCCTATATTTTAAATTTTAGGTTGGACGCATAGAAAAAGATAAAAACTGTAAATGTTCATAATCCGAATTGATAATCACAAAATCAAGGTTTACACTTTATAATCAAAATCGAGAAAAAGAGAAATTGAGGCATTTCTTAGTATAATGTGTGTACAGTTTGAACGAACCCTCCTACCTTGTCAGAGTCGATAATCTCCATTATTTGGTCTTTGAGGTATTTGTTAAAAACATCAACCGAGACAAGGCAGGCCTTCTTGGTGGTCAGGATCTCACTGTCCTCCTTGGGTGCCATGATGTATGCAATCGCCGCACTTATATCAAGCTGTTGACAAAAAATGTGTTTACTTCAAGACTTGATCCTTCAGGAGTCTCATCACACATTCATTTCACGTTTAAGACTTATATTTAAGATCGTTAGACAATTAAAATTCCATTGAACCATTTTAATTAGTGTCTAATTATAAAAAGTGATTCATTGATTTCAAATCAATACAGTCTATAAGAGATCAAACTTGCTATTTTATTCTTTGAGCATACAACTGTTAAGGTAAGGTAATTAATGTATAGAGCTGATATTTAGTATATAACTATCTAGACATTCATATTAGGCTTAAAATATTAAATATTTATATTATTTAGGGGTGTGCGAAGCTTAGAAACTCCGACTTGGCTTCCAAACAAACATCAGTTTCGACTTCGCTTAGAAAGAACTCTGGCTTCGTAGCTTCACCAATAAAAATATTGACAGCTAAAATACGCAATTTATATTCAATTATTTCCATTCTGAGCTGTTTTGTGCATTACAAACTAATAATCGTATGGACAAAATTTCTAAAGTAAACGCATTGCATATTGTGATAGATGTTAGCTTGAGTTATCAAATTGAAATAAAATATTACAAACAATTGTGCAATAAAACATTTTCCAAGTAATTTTAATACATAAAGTAATTTAAATTAAAATGTGAAAAATTTTAAGCTTAAAACAAATAACAAATAATATTCAAACTTCGATTCGGCTTCGAAAATATTTCATATATTCGATTCGCTTCGAATTGAAAAAGTGGACTTGGCACACCCCTCATTTTATTAATGTTATTAAAAATATTTTACCGTTCATACCTCATATTAATGTCCAGTTACACAAATTTCTGCCCCATATATTAATTACTTTACCTTAACCATTATAATCAAAAATAATAAAATAGAAAGTACGACCCCTTAAAGCTCATGAACTGTAATGATTTAAAATTATTGAATCATTGTCTATAGTCTATAACTACACAGTTGTTAAAATTGTACAGTAAAACGTTGGTGGTCAAATGTGACCTTGAGGTGGGGATGTAGAGAACGTGATAAAAGGTTAGTGTTTTTGCAGTTTTTATAATATCAAAACATATTTTGGTCAAAATAAATAAAATATTTCTTCTGTATAAACATTAGAGTATAATTTTCTTCACATGGTGATATTAGTTGAAACTGATTTAATCCTAAATTTAGCTCCGATTCGAGTCTTTCAAATTTTAAAATTGTGGTACACATGGTACAGGGAAAAGAGATGGGAACAAATAAAAGGGAACGAACACAAAATGGCTTTCACAATGAAAGAACGAACACAGTTCTCACTTTAGACTGATGTCACTGGCTTTAGTATGACATTTCATCCCCCCCCCCCCGACTTATATTCATGCCATACAAGTTGTGAAAGGACTCACATTTTCAAACTCCTCTTTCTTTAATGCAGATCTCCAGGCCACCATGAACTGACCAGGATAATTGTCCTTAGTAAAGAGACCCAAGGTTTTACCCTTTTTGCTTCCCTTGATGGCATCTATTAGGGCCTTAAAATTGGCCTTGTCATCGTCATTCTGAAAATAAAAGTGGAAATTGTAATAAAAAGACACCAAACAAATCATAATACGTGTGTATCTAATTAGTAGAGAAAATATGTTCTTGGTATTAAATAGATTTTTACATCTTCTGTTTTAATAAAACAAAGTGTCAGTAATATAACAATTCATCAAAATACTATACCGCATATTCTTATTGCATTTCCAGTGACTGGAAGGTCAGAGTTCCAATCTTGTTTGGGTGTAATGAAGGTGGTTTACCACTCTGCCTTCCGACAAATGGGTGTACATTTCCTCTAAATTCTATAATAATACTTTCCACATCAGCATAGTCAATATATGCAAGTAATCCAAACCAGTAGTATGACAATCCTGGGGAAGGAGGGGGGGAGAGGCACCCTAAGAAAGAGTTGGTGTTGAACCGGGTGAGCAATTATTTAAATTAAAAGAAACATGCCCTGATAACCGATCCAACACTTAGGCACAGTCGGTAGCATGTCTGTCTACTAAACTAAGGGTCCTAGGTAGAAATGTCACACGATGTCTGTTTTCTCTATTCCAATTCTGAATTTTAAGTTCATACTCGTTTTTCGATACTCGATTTCGATTCTTGAACATTTCCTATTTCATTATTCTTCAAAGCACCCAACCTCATATTAAAAACATATTTGTTTAACTTCATAGCATATAAAAACACTTAAAATGTAAATACTAAATAGTAATAAAACAAAGTTATTTTTTAATTTTAACAAAGAAAAATAAAATTAATTTTATCAAGTATTACAAAATATTGCAAATAAGTAATAACATTATAAGAATTACAATAGTAAGCATGTATTTTTACCTCCAGATAAAGCCTTCCCGAGTCTAACATTTAAAAAAAAATTATTTAATAAATAACTGTCAAAAATTCAAGTTTGTTAAAATTCCCAAAGAGGGTAATTAATTGGACCAAGATACTTATCAACTAACGGCAACTAAACCTATATGAAATATAATCAATTATAGCTCTGAATGTCGCTGTTTAGCCTAGTTGCAGGTACTTTCTCTCGAAGAATCGAAGTATTGAGAATTGTTATATTGAGATTGATTCTAGAATATTTCAATACCGGTAGGAATCGAAAGTATTAAAGTATCAAAAGAATCCAGTTTGACAACCCCAGTTCTGGGTTCAATTCCCCGTATGGCTATAACTTATCAATTGTGAAATGCGGGTTCACCCTTTCACAGTGATAAATCTACGGTTGGGGACAGGATGTTGTGTCTGTCCTAGACTTAAGTTAGATTATAAGGCGTATGAAGCTACGACAGGCCTAGCCAGCCGGTAGTGGAGAACATATGACTTGAATAAAGAACTGACCTAGGACACAGGCTGGAAACAGTGATGGATGTAAAAATAACTTGAAATAATGCTGCCTCCATCATACTGTAATCACAACTTGACACGGATTGATTTGAAAGGGTGGATGGCTAAGTAGCCTAGAATGAATTACTGGTGAGAGCGTATTTGCTGCCGTGGCATAAAACACGCTTGCTTTTTTGAGAGAGTTGTCGTTGCTAAGCAGTTGTCGCCGAGTAGGGCCATCCTTAAAACAAGGCTTTGTGTGCTTGTGTACCGGTTGCAGCGTTTTTTCCACAGTTAACAACTCTATAAAGTAGGAGAAGGACACTCTTCAGAGGAAATGTCCACACAATTGAGTGGTAGGATAGTTTGGGGAGGGGGG